>JBAOKB010000117.1:0-184144 GCA_037044905.1 Hortaea werneckii | reverse complement strand
CCATCACATCATACACTCGCTGTCCGCTGCCACCGATTCCACCCTCAAAATGGCCGACGACACGCGACAGGCCAGCGCGCAGCAGAACGAAGACCTCAGCAAGGAGGCGCTCAATGTTCAGCCCGAGAATAAGCCCTTTACGGGCACACAATGGCAGGGAGGCAAACAGCTACCCTACCGCCCGCCGGAGAACGCCAATATGATGGCAGGCGGGACGGAGCATACGGCTGGTGGGAAGACGCCAGAGGTGTCGCTGAGCAATGCCTTTGACGGCGGCATCAAGTGGAGTGACTTCACCGAGCTGCCCAAGCGGCCGTGTGTGCGAGATGCACTTATGACCGGCATTGGGAGCGGCTTTGCGTTTGGAGGTATTAGGGCTATATTTGGTGGTACGTCGACGCAGATTCCTATCTTATCTACATATCAAGGAAAACAAGATCTCATGCTGAGTGACTCTCTTTCTTTTCCTATAGCTGCCGTATGGACGTCATGCACGTGGGCGGTGGGTTCCTTCTGTCTAGGCGCCCCAGCCATGTACCAATTCTGTCTGTACAAGCGACAAGCCGAAAAGGAAGGTATGATGCGGGCGGTGGAGATCTTAAACAAGAAGGACACAGAGAAGAAGGCTCGGGAGGCGAGGAAGGAAAAGGCACGGGAGGAGCGGCGAGCGCAGAAGGAGACGGAGCTCGATGCGCAGTTTGCAGCATTGAACGAGGCAAAGCCAAATACGGTCTCGCAGAACGGCGGCAAGCCTTGGTGGAAGATATGGTGATCGATTGTAAGATATTTTCTCGGCTCTTCGCAAGTGTATTATTTAACGACGCCACGATGGCGCTACACGAAAGTTTTGACCCGACTAAGACCCCATTCACAAGAATCAGTCTTTCCTCCTGACCTGCCCAATTAATCTGGGCTATCCATTCCAGGCTCCTCCATAAGAAGGAAGACATCACCACGAGGCTCTGCGGTGCTTGGAGTCGTTTCGGACACCCGAAAGAGCGAAAAGTGCAGTATCATGATGAATATAGGCTTGCTCGAGCTGAGGGGGGACAACACCCTTGAGATCGCCAGGCAAGGATTGGAGTAGCTCTATTCGGTGTTGTGGCGGGCTGCGAAACCCACAAAGCGGTATATCTGCTACTGGGTAACCAAAGAAACCCATTCCAATGTTTGTTCGTCAGCGGTCACGCCGATTTGCAACCGGCTTTACATCCGGACCAACCCTGAGAATCACGTGTGGCTACACGCCAAACTTGGAGAAAAGCCTGAGACGTTGTCTGGAGACATTTTCCATCTTTTCTCTCGTGATGGTAGCTTTAACCCGCCGGCGCCCTCCACACCAGCCTGCGCCAATGCGATGTTGCGACCTATTGACTACAACAAGGCCAAAACTACACCCACCCAAGCTATCCAAAGGGGCACCTGCAGCGCACCAGCACCTCCAGTATACGGCGACTGTGTAGCCGAAGGACCAACCGTACCATTCCCCGGACTCACCGTCCCATTCCTTCCGGTCGACCCACCCGTCCCATTCCCAGCAGGATAAATCCCATACCCCATGGCGTCTCCACAAGCCCCATCCGTCACATTACTCCCCCCTACTACGTCGGGGAAAAGCTGCGTGGAATTACAATCCACGAGGATGAAATGATCCACGATCGCGGACCCCTCGCTCAACCGCTCCAGCTCCGCCTCCGTACACGTCGACCCCGCATCGAGCGTATAGCAGAACTGCACGGGTTGCGCGGGCGGCTCGTTGGTAATCGCCAACGTATCGCTGGGTCCAGTGGTCGAGTACGTCTCGCCCTCCCCACCTGTGCTCTGCTCCCCCGTCGCAATGTCCCGGTTGAACAGCGCGCGCATGAAAATCCGATATGCCGTCTCCGGCTGGTACGACGGGATCTCGTGTCCGGCTTGGTAAACGCGGGAGAACGACAGGTTCCCGTATTGTCGGACTTGTCCGCCGACGTAGGAGGTATTTGTCTGGATGTCTTCGTACCCGGCCGCGTGGAAGTCGGCGGTATGCGTGTAGTTGATGGCGAGGGAGAGCAGCTCGCCGCCGTACCAGTTACAGGCGTAGTCGCGGTCGCCGTAGGCTAGTGTTACTTTGATGCCGTTTTCCAGCAGGTAGGCGAGGTCCTCGATCCAGCCGGGACGGACGTAGTCGCCTATGCTGCGGAAGGCGGAGGAGACGGCCCCGTTGGATTGGGTCCAGTTTAGGGGCACGCCGAGGGCGGCTTGGACGTGGGGTTGATTGAGGTAGCCTTGGTAGAATGGGGCGGGGAAAGGGTCCGGATCGAGAGTGGCGATGTCGTAGTAGTTTCGTCCTGAGTATAGGAGGTACGGGCCTCGGACTTCGGTGGAGCAGAAGTTCTCGGCTTCCTGACAGACTTGGTTCACGGTTGCGTTGATCCCAATGTTTTCTGGGTCGTAGATGACTGAGATGGCGCGGCAGTCTTCAATTTGGTCGAGACAGCCACCGTCTCGGTAGAGTGCGTCGAGCATCTGTTCGTGGATAGTCTCGTTGACAGACTCGATGCCGTAGGTGTTATTGAAAGCCATCATGGGATACCCAGGCCACTGTGTGGGTCGATCGATGCATCCGTTGATGATCAAGAGTGTATCAAGATTGATCACATATTGCTCGCCCTCCACAGACCTAATCCGGCAAATCAGCATTGCACTAGCAACATCCTAAAGTTGCAGGTGTGAAACATACCATGTCCCATTTTCAATGCGCTGATTCTGCTCCTCGAAGAAAGCAGCGAACGCTGGTCCATACCTGCCCCCGTACGATTCAGTGGCGATACTAATACGAGAGTCGTTTGGGTGGTAACCCGGGAACTCCTGGAACCACGTCTGAGCAAAATGCCACAGCGCGATCGCCGCATTTTCAGTCCCTAGCGCAGTGCGATTGCTTTCTCGAGTTGGATAAGTCCCCACAAGGAAAGTCGAGTTTTGCTCTGGGATAGGATCGGTATCATTGACTGTCTGATTTAGCCATTGTAGAGTATCGACCTCTTCAGCCCCCAAGCGATTATCCTTCTTCATCTCCCAGAAAGAGGAGTTCAATACCTGACAAAAGGGGATGAGAAAATGAAAAACTTACGCAGAGTCACATCCCCCTCCAAAAGATCCAAAGTAACATTCTGCAACCCATCATAACTCAACCCGACCTGGACCGGTTGATCCAAATAAAGCATATTGACCTCATTGTTCCAACTCCAGTCGCTCAAGTACGTGGAATTACTATCCGGGTTGACGAAACACGGTCCATTCTCGACGAACAAGCCCAGCATGGACGAGCTCCCCGGCCCACCGTTCATCCAGATCGAGAGGGGAGCATTGAGTGGATCCTTTCGTGCCTCGAAGAACCAAAAGAAGGTATTGATCGGGTAGTCGTTGGCCTCGCCCAGATCGGCGAGGGAGCCGGGAGGCAGGTTGACGTAGCCAGCGTAGGAGTGGACGCCAGGTGTGGTTTCGCAGATGTCGGTCTGTTTATTCGGATCAATGTCAGTTTCGAGGCATTTTCCGAGAAGAACCTTGATAAGCGAATTGGGAAAGTATACCTCTTTGTAGCTGATGGTAACATTGTTATCGAACTTCGATCGAAGTACTTTGATTCCTTCCGGCTCGGGCGGGAACTGAGCAAGGGCGAGGTTGGAAAGAGGTAAAAGGCCCCAACAGATCGAACTGATCATCTCGGAAGGCCGCATCTTCTATCGCTCTGTAACGAAAGACGGCTAGAAGCCAACGATCTTCAAGATCTAGAAATGAAATTGAGTTGTGCAGTGGAGGAAAGGGCTCCAAGGTCGAAGCGAGACAAGAAGTAGGGAAGAAGATCAAGCGAAGGAGCACAGCAGACATGCATTCACTTCTTTAATAAACCCCCTCCCTCTTAGTCTCTTCCTACCCGCATTCACACTACGAAAGGACTGACAGATACAAACCCAGCAAGCTTTATCATCTCCACCGCTTCAAGCCAGCGCAAAAGAGGAATGCCGGTTTAACCTGGCTTGGCTTGCAGGATACTACTACCGTACGAGCTTGACGAATAGCCCGGTTGCATACGTTGACGTTACATGGCAGCAAAGATAGACCCGAAAGGAAGGAGGGAAGGAAGGAAGGAAGAGAGGAGAGTGGAGGAGGGGGAAGGATGGACAAGCCAAGACAGGTCTAAACGCTTGGCATTGCCGGATGAGGAAGGTGCCTGGAGCGATCGTTGCTGTCAACGTTGCTGCTCTAAGTAGGTACACAGTTCTTAGCTCTTGATACAAAACGAGACCTGCGGGGTTGCCCTGTCGATCATCTAGGGTGGGGAAGTTCCTGGATTTGGAGCTCGTGGGGGTTGCTTCGTCATGTACTCTTGAAGGCGATGGGAGAGGAAGAAGTGTGATGAGGCTGTGGGAGTTTGATGATCGCATTGTGCGTTCGTTCTGCATGGTGCATACATGCATGCCAAGAGGGAGAGATGAAGATTGTATGGGTGACGGTGATAGAGATGGAGACAATAAGATGCGGTGCTGCAGCTAGACGTTCATGCAGTCCATTGCAGGTGACATGACTCGTTGCACGGAAATATCTTGTCAAGGACGGTACCGCCAACACCGGCCAGTGGTGGAGTATTGAAACGCCAAAGGAAGCGTAGTTAAGAAGCAATAAACCAAAAGAACGAAAAGATGCGATACAGCATACATCGATATCAGATACATCTTGGAACGGAAAAGTCTCCACGCTATGCTATGCCCCGTCCCATGCCACATCCCTCTCCTCCCAGCGCCTGCGAATTACAGCGTTCCTCGCGGAAAAGAGAGAGATTCATGTCTGGCAGGACAGACCTCATTCGGTGTATAGTATACAGTTCTTCTTGTTCTCTCACCACCTCTCTTAGCCTTTCAACGCACCGCCGCCTCGGCCCTAACTCCCAAGACAACTCGGCGGGCGTGCAAGCAAAAAACGAGTCCCTCGCACGTCGGCGTAAGAACAAGTAGAAAAACCACATCCCCTCTACTTATAGAAATCAAACTTGTCCGCCTCACTCGGCCCCTTAACCTGGGTCGTATACGCATCCTCAAGATCCTGCTGAATGATATTATACCTGTTCTTCCTCACCGCCCTAAGACCGGCCTCCTGCATGATGGCGGCGATGACGGCACCGGAGAGCGGATCGTTGCGCACGATCAGGCTATCCATGTCCACTTCGGGCGCGAGGCTCATCTTGCTCGCGATGGTCATGAAGATGAGACGACGCTCGCGGCGGTCGCGGAGAGAGGGGAATTCGATTTTTCGGTCAAGACGGCCGGGACGGAGGAGGGCGGGGTCGAGGGTGTCGGCGCGGTTGGTGGCCATGATGACCTTGACGTTGGCGGTTTGGTCGAAGCCGTCCATTTGGTTTAGGAGCTCGAGGAGGATACGTTGGACTTCGCGGTCGGCGCCGGTCTGGGCATCGAAACGTTTGGTGGCGATGGCGTCGATCTCGTCGATGAAGATGATGGCTGGGCTGTTCTCGCGCGCCATCCGGAACACGTCGCGCACCATTCGTGGGCCTTCACCCAGGTACTTCTGGACGAACTCGGAGCCTACGACACGGATGAAGGATGCGGTGGTGCTGTTCGCTACGGCTTTGACTAACATCGTCTTGCCTGTTCCCGGTGGACCGTAGAGCAGCACACCCCGCGGTGGGTCGATACCTATCTGCTTGTAGAGGTCGAACTGCTGCAGCGGCAGCTCTACCGCCTCGCGGATCTCCTGCTTCTGCATATCCATACCACCCACATCCGCATAACTCACATCCGGCTTCTCATCCGCGCCGAGCATCGCAATACTGCTATCGGCTTCCGGCGGGAGGATGTCGACCAAGCTGTTGCTATGTCTGTGCAGCGCCACCGTCGAGTTGGGCTTCAGCAGCTCCCGGTCCAACGTACTCAACACTCTGACCACATAGTTTGACCCTGTCGAGCTCTGCACAATGCCGGTGTTGTTGTCGATAGCCTCCATAAACTGACCAATTACGAGCGGCACCGACTGAATCCGCTTAATCTCCTCCTGGGCGCGCACAAGCTCGCGCTTCAGGCTGCGCTGTTCATCCTTGATGTATTCCTCTTGCAGCTTAATGTATTCGAGTTGGCGCTGGAGCTTCTTGTAGGTGGCGTACTGGTCGTCGGTATCGGTGAGCCCTTCCACGGTGTCGACGTTAGCGAGCGCGGCGTTGGGGATCTGACGGGTGTGAGGAGCGGGCGTGGTGGACGGGTTCATCACGTCGGCCGACGCCATGGTGGTGGTGGTGGTGGTGGTAGTGGCGATGTAGTGGAGACGTCGTCTTTTCTATTGCCCAGACCCTTCTGTCGTAAAGACTACAAGAAGATGCGCAAGAGGGATATCGGAGGGCAAAGAAGGTGATGAATGATGGTGAACACTCGCCCAAGCCAGGCTGTAGTAGCTGATGGTCCGGCGGCGAACGTGACGACAGCGCTCGGGCCAAACGACTCCGATGATCACACCTCAGGCATCACTTACCTGGGCACACCTTTGAGCACTCGAACCATTGCCACCACTCCCACCATTCCCCGAGACTGGCATAGTAGAAAGCTTGCCATCCGAGCGAATACTCATGTCCAGCGAAGATGCACGGAAGCGTCTTTCTTCCCCAATGTGGTGGAGGACCTTCGCGGAACTTTCTTGGCCAGCGTTCTTCCGGATACATCGTAGTAGAATCGAACCGGTTAGAGGCACTGTCGGTTGGAGACGAAGCAGGCAACGAGGAAGGCGACGAGGCGTTGCGTTCTAGTAGTCTACGTGGCTCATGAAAAGAGTATTTATGGTTTTGAGGAAGACGGATCCGAGTACCATCGCGAATCAACATCAAGTTTAACTACTCGTACAACTTCATTCGTAATCGGACAGGAAACCGCAATACCCCTTTCTTCTGCTTGTAAGGAAATGGCAAGTGGTATCTCATACTTCCTCTACTCCCCCACCCAACCTATCGAAGCAAGAACGCATCAGCAGCAAAAGAAAGAATCTCCTCGTCCCGCCCTCTCCCTTCCTCACTCTCCCACAACAACTCCACATCCATCTCAAGCAATAACCCTATTATCCCAATCATCCGCAAACCCACATCCATCACTACCAATCCCCTCCAAACCAACCCCCCTCACCATCCTCCTCCTCACCTCATGCTCCTCAACCTCCCTCTCCTGCTCCGCAACCCTCCTCTGCACAACCTCCAACCGCCTCAGATCCTCCGCAGTCAACCCCCCTTTCGTCGCATCAACAAGCTGCTGCTCAAGACACTCCAACGCCCTTCGGTTCAAACCCTCCACTTCCGCCTGCAGAATGGCGTCATCTTCGAGTTTCACCTTCTTCGCTACGCGCTGTTCATGCTGGATTTCCAAGTCCCGCTCCGTGCGCTTCTTAGCCAGATCCTCTTTCCTTCGGGCTTTCTCTGCAAGGTAGCGGATACTGTGACCTTTGCCTACTGCACTGCTGCTGGTGGTATTCGGCGCGTCAGAAGGTTGATAGTGGTCCCCGGCAGACGTCACAGGCGGCGCAGCGAAGAACAGCACCCGACCTTGCTCATCGCGTTGGTATTGCTCGCGGATTTCGTTGGGGATGGAGAAGTTGGCGTGGTCGGGGAGGACATAGACTTCGATGGGTGGCGGATCGCGATAGCTGGCTGTTGTTGGGCGAGGCGCGTAAGTGCTAGGGGCGGGAGGGATGCCTGAGGAGAGAGTGGTGGGCTGTTGGGGTGGGACACCAGGTGTTGCAGCTGGCGCGTGGGTTTGTTGAGAGGGGTAGGATGGCTGCTGCGCCGGCATTGGCGGTCGCTGAGGAGCAATAGTCTGTGGTGGCTGAGGGGTTTGTGGAGGACCGTACCCTCCCGCGGGAGGATGTGCTGAGGGAGGACGAGGTGCGGGTGATTGCTGATAAGATGGTTGAGGCGTGTACGAAGCAAGAGGTGGTCTGCTGGTTCCTGTGGGAGCTTGTTGTGGCTGCGCAGGTGTACTTGCATAACTCACAGGTGCCGCAGGCGGAGGCGGTCTTTGCACAGGCGTCGGCGTCGGCGCGGACTTCGGTTGTGGTGGAGGCGTCGGCTCGGGAGGTGGGCTGTCCCTTTCGCCGCGGGGTCGACGATGAACAGCACCTATCTTAGGGGGCGCACCCTCCGCTCCCCATGTGACCTTGGGCAAATCATCCGTCTCCTTCTGTTCGTCCTTCAACAAGTAACCGATAGGAGACGGGAACTTCTTCATTCGCCTCGGCTGTTCAAACAGGTCCATTTCGTAGTCCTTGTCGCGCACCTCATCTGGCAAGCAGCTCGCCCAGGTCTTGATCTTATTGAACTGATGTAAAGCCTCGTTATATCGCGCCTCGCACACATAGATCTCCATGCCTTCTGGCAACCCACGCGGACGGCCTTTAAAGTAGCGCGTGAAGAACATGATGAAGCACTTCCCTTCGATCTCTTCAACATGGTGATCCCTATATCGACCGGTTTTGACGACCTCGTTGGGGAAAAAGTGCTTGTCAAAGCGATGGACAGTCTGTTCGGGTCTGTAGTACCAGCAGACATTCACCATGCTCTGTCCATTCGGGTTCTTGTACGTCCTGTAGATCTGAGCTGGTATGGGTTTCGTGAGATCGTTGGGGTTCTGAATGTGTACCCAGTCTCCAACGCGGTATAGCTCTCCATTTTGCAAGATTCCGTTCGGCATTGGAACCTTGCCGTCTTCGTCTGCGAAAGTATCGTCCGGCTTAGCCTTTTCAATGTCGTAGAGCTTGCCGGCTTCAATTTGTAAAGCTGTAGCGTTCTTGTGAATGGATGACTCATCAGTGTTGTACTCCTTCGCATTGTTAAACATGAGATTCACATCCGCCATGAAATCCTCCACACTCTGGTACTTCTTGCGCTTCACTTTACGCTTCAGAATGTCATATGCCATAGGGTTCCTGATCTCTGCAAAATACTCTGGCATAGCTGCTTTGTCCGGCAGACGATCAAAATCCCTAATCATCAGCTGGCCATGGGAGTCCTTGGGTTTGCGGATCCCCTTCAGAATGGCCTGTATCCGTGCCTCCATTGGCGTATTCAGCTTTGGTGGTCGCCCTCTCGCTCTTCTGCCACCATCATCTGCCATGTCTCCCGCCTCGCGCCTGGCACCACCAGCTCCGCCTCTCCCCCCTCTCCGCTTCTTCCGCTTGCCATCATCGTCCTCCTCGCCCTCCTCGTCATCATCGTCGTCGTCATCACTGCTCTCTTCTTCCTCGGCGCCTGCCGGCCCTGCATCCCCCATATCCACATCTTCGTAGGTTGGGATCTCGCCCAGGTAGGGCAATGCCGCGACTTCCTTGCTGATTGTGCCCTTCTCTACCAACAGCTGTAGTTGCTTCTCCAGCTGCTCCTTGATCACCAGCGCATCCTGGAACGCCCCGCTATCCGGACGATTGAACACCTGCGCATTGTGCGGAATGAGCGCAAAGTCCCGCACGAACTCGGTGAAGCTCTGGTATTCGCGTTTCTGGATTTTCTGTTTGATGGTGGAGAGTGCGATGGGCTCCTGGATCATGTCATAGTATTCGGGAATGACGCGCTTGTTGACTTTCCGATGGAACAATTTGGATGGATCAAAGTCATCTTCGGTGCGATAGTCGTAGATATTGTTGAGCACATCGGTCATGGCGTTCCATTCCGTCTCGGGCAGTTGGGAGCCATCGTTGGAGGGGCCGCCAGCTTCGGTGGACGGAACGGGAGTTGACGAAGGAGATTTGGGGCGTTTCCTTTGGAAAACCATCACGGCCGACGACAAGAGCAAGACGTGCTGTGATGTGAGATTACGCCTGTTCCGCCTGAATCGCGAAGTCGGCCGGCTGGAAGACGCGCCTCGCTTGACTTCAGGCTTGCGGGCGGCGGCGGAAGCAGCCGCAACATGCACTTACCAATTACGGAGTGGCAACTCCACATGCGCTCACTCTCTTCGGAATGACGACACTGGTCAGCGTTGGACAACTATTATCTACTATTACACTACGATAGTCGATATACATTACACTTGACACATCCACATAAGGACAAAATAGACATAAACTTTTGAACTTCATCATGCGCTGCCGTGTCCGCGGACCACAAGGCGTCGCCTCCATCACCCTCGATGACTCTGCAACCTGGGGCCAGCTGAAGCACGAGATATCAGAAAAGACCGGAGTTCCAGATTTCGATCTGAAATATGGCTACCCTCCTCAACCATTCAACGCCGAGTCTATCGACAATGAAACGAGAGTGGGCGACCTCGAAGTGAAACTAGATGGCGAACAAATCGTCGTCGTCCCTCACAACATCCAAGCCGAGCTGTCAAACCCGCTCGGTGGGAGTAAACCCCCTGGCCAAGCTGTCAAGCCTCTTCCACCGCAAGACCTCACCTCGCCGCCCCAACACCAACTTGGCGACTTCCCCGATCAACCCCCGGCTCACAACAAAAGCCGGAAACCCAACCCCGGCGACGTCGAGACCGATCCCCCAGAAATCCCCGTGCCGCAACTCGAAGGCGTCATGGTCCTCCGCGTGATGCCAGACGACAACTCCTGCATGTTCCGGGCCCTATCAACAGCGGTGCTCGGCTCCGCCCTCGACGGCATGACCGAGCTCCGCTCCGTCGTGGCCCAAACCATCCAAGCCAAACCGGACTTCTTCACGGCGGGGATGCTGGAGAAGGAGCCCTCGGACTACTGCCGCTGGATCACGCGCGAGGATGCCTGGGGCGGCGGCATCGAGCTCTCCATCCTCTCCGAGCACTTCGATATCGAAATCTGCAGTATCAACGTCCAGGACCTCCGCGTGGACACATTCAACGAAGGTAAACCTACCCGGTGTATCCTCGTCTATTCTGGCATTCATTACGATGTCCTAGCCGTGACGCCCTTTGCTGGCGCGGATCCGGGTATGGATCGCAAGGTCTTCCAGGTTTTAAGGTTGGATGGGGAGGAGATGGATGGCGGGGCTCTTGAAGCGGCTAAGGAGCTCTGTCGGGAGTTACAGAAACGGCATTATTTCACTGATACGTTCGGCTTCGACATCAAATGTAATCAGTGTGGAGCCGGGGGCAAGGGTCAGCAGTGGGCGGTGCAGCATGCGAAGGAGAGCGGGCATATGGATTTTGGAGAGTAGCATTGCAAGGGGCTTTTGTACGGAAAGCTGGCTGGAGATGGGTTACACGATGTCTTATTATGTCGGGTGCCTGCAGCATGCTGCAACCGGATGACTCATGAGCGTCGCCCGTGTGACGGATGACTCACGATTCAGGCCGTCAATCACAAACGTTCACGAGTGGTTACTTGCCTACCTGCGTCTGTCCCCTGTTGGGACAAATAACGGCTTGCAAAGAAACGTAAATAAAGCATTTCGTTGTGTCTGCTTTTCAGGGAAGTAGCTACACTCTGAGAACAGGAACACATTTCCAACAACGCACCGTTGGGGTCCTCTGTCTCCTCCGGGAGATCCTTCCCTTTTGGCATTGTCTCGAACTCCGTTTTTACACGTTGTTCTTGTCGTCAATGGAATCAGACCCACGTTTCGAAACCTCTCCGTGGCGAAAACCATTTGACATCTTCGTCTTCTTCTTGTTTTTTTTTTTTTTTTCTCCCTCTTCCCCTCTTCCTCCCCCCCTTTTGCCCTAATTCCAGCATATCTTCCATCTCTCTTCATCGAGCGTCCAAGTTAACATCCTTTTGAAGATAACATGTTGACCTCTTCTCTTACTTCAATCTCGACGCCTTCTGTAATATCCTTGGCCGCAGGTTGAGACACAAGCATCTTACATACAATTTTTTCCCAGAGGCGCCCAGAGCAGAGCGTTTTAGATATGTATTAGAGGCAAGGGTATGAGGGAAATTCATATGTATTCGTATAGATGTTGGGAGGCAACTGGTAGCTAGATTCCTCCGTCAATGGTTTGGATTGGTTTGCGTTTCAAGCTGGCCATTTACGTATCTTTCCACATCTTTACAACGTAACCTCATACTATCTAGCCAGCCACTCAGCAAACAGCCAAGCCCCACTCCTACCCAGGCAGCCCACCCCTCGCCATCTTCTTCGCGCGCTGATCCCGGCGATTATGATTCGCGCGACTGCTCTTACTCGCCTCTTTCCGCCTCTGCGCTGCGGCGGTATTAGGATCATTCGACGGGCCCGCCACACTACCCCCTCTCCCTCTCCCACCACCACGTCCTCCTCTGCCACCTCCACGTCCACCACCACCACCACGGCCGCGGAACCCGCCTCGGTTCCCACTACCCTGCTGACCAGGCCCGTCGGAGTCTTCCGTCTCCGTGTTGTTGTTCTCTCGGTACGCAGTACTAGCCAGCGCGGTCTGTCGGCCGTCGAAAGTCCCGTACTGCGCATCCAGCCTCTTGAGACGGCGGGGGTCGCGCTGCAGCATGATGGCCCAGCCCTCGATCGCTTCGTCCGTCATGCCCGTCTCGGACTTGAGCGCCATGCGGGCTTGTCCGCGGCGCACGTCGAAGGTTCGGCCGAAGAGCTCGGGTGACGCTTTGTAGGCGCTGAAGAGGGCCAGTTCGTTCTGTTCGCCGGTTATTTTGGCTGCAGGGCCGGGTTCGCCGTCCGGATGAGCGACGTCAATGGTGCCGCCGACGTCTTCGACGTCGTACGTATCGTCGCGCTCGTCGTCGTCTGCGTCGAAAGCGGCGAGAGCGGATAGGATGGCCGCTTTGTTCGTCGGACCGGATTCTTTGCGTTCTGCCTTCTTGCCGATGTGGAGACGTGCGGCGTCTGCCGATAACAGCTCGTCGTCATCGAAGACATTGCGGCGTTCGGGGACGAAAGGCTCTGGGGCGGGCGGGGGTGTGGACCGTGGAGCAAGATGATCCATCTCCTCTTGCACAGTTGGTTCGTGAATAGGGGCTTCCTCGCTTCGGTCCAGACTCTGTAAATGGGGTGCCAGGGAGTCGTCGAGGAGGTGTGCAGTAACCTGCTCAACGTTGTCGTCACACTCATCTAACAGTCGTAACACAAAGCCAGAACCTAAATCAGGGAACAGGTCCTGGATTTGCGTGACTAAACTCATACGGTGCACGTGAAGCTCTCCGTCTGCATTCTCAACCTTGTGTTTGCCCTTGTTAACCTTGCGACGGGGAGTCTTTCTGGCCCGGGCAATACTAGGTGTTCGATATGTTTCGAGTACGTCCAAGAGCTTTGAAAGTCTGTCTGCGCCCTTGCCTGTAGTAGTTCTTCTCAGCTTCCCTAGTAGCGGAGTGTTCGTGACGAGATCTGCAAGGAGTGATGATTGGTGGTTTCGGGAGTCCGCTTGTCCTTTCAGTCCGTAAAGGCAATCCGACAGCAGAGAAAAGTTCGCGGCTTCTATGCTTACAGTTGACACAAGTCCCAGATAGGCTGTGCTGACGATTGGCAATTGTTCTGCCGATTCTACAAGCTTGCCATATGCTGTGGCCAGCGCGTCTAAGAAGTCGGAGCCGGTAACGAACAGAAATCCAATGTCCGGGGAGGCGCGAAGGATCGGAGCCAATAGGGTCAACTCGGAGACTGCAGCACCTGGAGTCGAAGACTCCAACAACTTTGCCAGTCTGTCTTTGCGACTTTGGAAGAAAGGCTCCAACACTGTGCCTTGCCTCTTCCACAGGTTGAGCATCAATCGTGAGAGGGCGACGCTCCGAACGTGAGCATGACAGAAGTTTGACAGAAAGTCCAGGGTCAATAACTCCTGAGGTAAGTCTGTCTCTTGGGCTATCCTCCCAAAGAGTAAGAAGCCGGTCCTTTGCAAGCTGCGGGCCTTGTTGTTGGAGAGAGTTTCGTCCGATGGTTGTAGCGTGGCGAGTTCCCGGTAGAACGATGTTAGGAACGAGGACACAGAGCCGCGTTCGTTGACGGAAGTGGCAAACTCTTTGGATGGCAGACGGAGCTGTAGATCGGTCAGAGTCAACCAGGCATCCAAACATGCTTCCCATTCATCTGGTCCTAGAGTCAGGCGGATATTGGCCGGAGGGATCGGTGCTAATGGCACAGAAGCCGCCATTCTGCCACAATGTGCTAAGAAAATGTTACAGAATTTCTTGAAGGACTGTGTGCCTTCATGAAAGTATTTACTCCGTAGCTCAAAGACCGTGAAACATTACGTCTATTTGGTATGGATACGTTTGAGATCTCTCAGATCTCACTGATCGTCACCGATTTGCCCGAAGGGGACTAGCGTGCGCGGAATCTTGGCGCGGAGACACTTCGAATTTGTCGCTGTCGCGCGCGACGACAACGAACTTTTTGGCCCCTCACCGTCATCAGTTTGCCGAGTTTAGCAGGAACCGACGTGAGTGATATGCAGTGAATGCGAGATGCTTGAGAGGTGAAGCTGACATACAAATCCGCAGTCGTGACGGAATTTCCCCGATACCACCACCAACACCGCCCAACATGTCTTTCCAGGACCCCAAGAAGACCACCCAGCTCGACCAGCCCAAGATCCACAAGATCCGGATCACCCTGACCAGCCGCAAGGTCGCCTCGCTGGAGAAGGTCTGCCAGGAGCTCATCGACCGCTCCAAGAGCAAGGAGCTGCGCGTCAAGGGCCCCGTCCGCATGCCCACCAAGAACCTCAAGGTCACCACCCGTAAGAGTCCTTGCGGTGAGGGCTCCAAGACCTGGGACACCTACGAGATGAGGTAAGTGAGGCTATTCCAACACAGACATGTGGAAGGGGGTTGTGAAAGACACCACGTGCTGACTTCGCATTTACAGAATCCACAAGCGTTTGATCGACCTGAACGCCCCCACCGAGGTCGTCAAGCAGATCATCATCAACATCGAGGCTGGTGTCGAGGTTGAGGTTACCATCGCTGCCTAAACGTAGACGTTAGGTCTGCAAATGGGAAAACCTCTGATCAGGTTGTCATGCATAGTTTAGAACAAGAGCAATGCATACAATTTGACCAGTCACTTTCTTCTGCCTCCGTCCAATTCATCCCACGTACGCTTTGAAGGTGAAGTGCAAGTTTTGCACGCCAGGCGTTGTGATTTTGCTTCATTTGCACGAACGCCTCCCAACGCCTTCCGGCCGCTCCTTGTACTTATCACAAGTGTGATCAAAAGTGATGTGGACACTCTGCTTTAATATTGACCACAGTGATGCCGATGTTTGCTGAGATGAGATAATCGATTTCTGTCTTGACATAAATGCTCCAGGAAAATTGTAGAACGATTCGGTCTGGATATCTCAAGTATAACGCTAGAAAGTGCGGCAATCTCTGGAAAAACAAATCATGAGCCCTATCTTCAACAGGCATCACCAACCCCTCCCGTCCTCATCTTCCACCAATCTGGCCCTTCGGAATCGGCCTAATCCAGCACACCGCCAAATTGATCGCAATCACAATGACACCGATAATCCACAGCGACTTCGGCCAGTCCTTAACATTGTATCGGAACACAATCGCGAAAATGATTCCGCCAAAGTTACCACAGGCGCCTGTGAACCCCGACACGATGCCGTTGGCGTACGGGTGGACATGGGGCACCAGCGCATAAGTCAGGCCGTTGGCTCCCTCCAGAAAGATCGCGAGCACAATGCCAACAAGCAGCACCAACGTGTAGAGGTCACGCGGGTCTGATACGCCAATGGCGATGAGGACCACGCCTTGGATGACACAGAAGGTATGGAGCAGGATCTTCTTCGACCACACGCTGCCCGTGCGCTTATACGCGAAGTCGGCCACGACGCCACCCAGGGGCCGGAAGACAACATTCATCAGGCCGAACATGGCTGCCCAGTTGCCGGAGCCCTGCAGGCCAAGCGCCGGGAATCGCGAAAGGTAGTAACTCCCCAGGATACTGTTGATGGCTAGCTCGGCGCCAAAGCTGCAGAAGTAGCATGCGCCGGTGACCAGGGTCTGCGGCGACATGAGGACCTTGACGATTTCCTTCGCCGAAGGCTTCTGCACCACTTCCCCGCGGGTCGTGTCCAGCATCTGCTGCTCCCCCATCTGGGCCTCCTGGTTATCGAACGTGCCGCGGGTGTTGTCGAGCTTCTTTTCCTCGTCAGAGATGCCGCTTGGTGGCGTGTCAGTACCGGGCGAGGTTCTCTTCGATTCCTCCGTGACACCACCCGGTACTTCCACGACCTCGCCGGCGACTTCGTGCTGTCGAAGATTGTTCTCAGCCGCTTGGGCGCGGTCCGCCCATTTGCCTGTTGGGGTGTCCGGGCAGAGTAGCACGAGAGAGACAGCAGTGAAGACGATGATAATGCCCGGCACTACGAAAGCCACGCGCCATGCCTTGTGCGGAGTGAGGCCATCGCCCACCAGACTGTTATAGATGGCCGGCATAATGAAGTAGGTGATTCCACCTCCCGCGTTGCCCAGCCCAGCAGTCAACGAGTTGGCAGTGCCCACAATGTTCTTATCGAAGAATCCCGTCGTCCATACCTGGCACGGCACGAATGAACCCCCTAGGATGCCGATGAAGAAGCGTAGAGCATACAGTTCGGATGCGTTGAATGCGGTTCCGGCTAGGAACGTTGGTATCGCTCCAATAAGTAAGCATCCCGCGAATGTGTACCGTGGACCAAAGCGATCACAGGCTGGACCGGCAATGAGACGGACGAGCAGAGTGGCGGCTAGAGCGACAATGTTGGAGTTGGCGACCTGGTCGGAGGTGAGGCCCATGTCCTTTGCGATGACATCTTTGAGCAGCGGCGGAAAGGCATACCCTACGTGCTGCGTCAGCCTTGTTGTTCACGAACGGGCTCGTAGGTTTTCGAGGTTCCAATTGCGATCGGACTTACAAGACCAGAAGGCTATCAAGAAACCGAACCAGGAGAAGAAGAAGACTCGGCCATAGACGCTGATGGGGTTGAGTAGAGGCACAGAGCGTGCCTTCCGATTGATCGGGTTATACTCTGGCGAGCGCCAGAGCGTCGATACGTTGAAGCCCATTGTGATAGTCGGTCGAGTGTTGCAGTGAATGCCTCCAACGACCTAGAGGCTATGATTTCCAGACAGACAACAACAAATGACTGGGGTCTCTGGAAACAAGCCAACACAATAGAGGAAAGATATAGAGACGATGTTGATTCCTTACTACTAACAACCAGAGGAATGGTCGGGGGATGTACTAGGCCTTAATAATTAGCACCCAGCTCTACAATGGGTGTTGCATCTCCGGTGGTATTGCTCAAGTCATCCCCAAGCCCATCTGTCACAGACTCACCAGACAATAATGCCCACTGCTCTTCCCTCCGGAAACATACAAGTCCGCGGATGCTCCCTTGTGGAGATCTGGAGTTTTGGCCTCGTTATCGCTATGGGGGGGACGGCCGGGCAATGGCGGGATCAGCAGATCGATTACCCTGCAATGGGCGCCAGCTTTTACCAGGGTCTTGGCTGTGATAAGGAACTCGCGGCCGCTGTTCGTAGTACGTCAGGTGGCAGAGAGAAAGGCCACTGGCTGCTTGTTCTAGATCGATGTCGGTCTGGCTTGACAGCGTCCTGATGGCGTCCAGATGGCTTGGTTCTGGTCTGCTCGATATGCGTCAAACGGGTAACGTTATGTTCTAGATAAGCTGAGTATCCAACGACGAGGCTTTCCGGGGTCTTGGAACAGAAGCACTTGTGCGTCAATAGCATGCCTACTTAGCCGGGTATTCTAGGAATTCGATCTTGGGATTTCTTACGGGCTATTCAGCAGCGTTCTTAGGCGGTTGGATAATGTTCTAACCCTTCTGATCGGGTTCTGTACAGTGCTGACGACTACGGCACGATGACTTATCGTTGGCTGGAGATAACGTTGCCCAAAGTGGATTGCCTGCAGGCTTAGTTGGGCTGGCGCTGATAACGATCCCAACAGCCATCCCAGCAACGCCATCTGGGTCTGAAACAGAGGATAAGAGTCTTGGGGGCTTTGTGTCACCTTCTCCGTGTCACCTTCTCCGTGGAAATTCGAGAACTTTTGGGTTCTTCTGTTGATATGGAGTTGCACGGAGAAATTTGAACGTGTCTGTCTTGTGTCCTTATCTCTTGTGATGCTTATGGTTTTCTTGGGCTAACTCATCCTGATACCCATGGATCCATCGGCATTATTGGTAGACCTTGAAGCTCTTCAGAAATGGTTGACATCCTTCCCGACTAATCATCAGCCTTATGATGAATATATTCCACAATGCTGTTGCCGCGATTGTGTTCATCTTGGCTTTGAAGTTGGACGTGTGTAGTTGGCCGTTTTGCGCTACGATAACTTTCTGGCCAATCAGATCGTGCAGACCAAGTCTTACACATACTTCGCCGGATGCCTTATCTTCACTTTCCGACCTCAAGATACCACGCCGCTTATTGTTCGAGCACAAAATTGATCTCCGACAACTTTCGCCCGTTCTTCCATGACATCGTTGTCCCGATGCAATGGTCATTGCCTGTCTCAATACAGCCAATTTGCAGGCTGCGGTTATGATATCCTTCACCACGCTCGACCAAGATGGTGGAAGAAGACTGATTCAAAAGCGAAAAATCATTGACGTAAAATAATTTTTTCAATGGATCGAAGTCCATCTTTTAAGGAAGCTGGAGGTCAAAGCCGGTCAACATCGCTGGAGAAAGAACATGGAAAAAGCGCCCCATGAGGAACCTTGAATTTCGCAATGACATCCGTACCTAGGTAGTCTGGACCTCTCACTTGTCCCAGCCCTGCCATTGCAATGAAGGCTTCCATCAACCAGACCTCTCAAGCGAGCACCGCGGAAGCGCTTTTGCACTGAAAAATTGCATTCCACCAAAATTAGTCTGCGCGCGTCTGTACAAAAGTCGTCTCGTGTTTACCATTCCACAGATCTTGGCATGCTAGAAAGCAATACCATGCAATGGGCTCTTCGTTGCTGTGCGCGTTTGTTCCACACCGCTTTGCTCTTGTCTCTTTAAGATTCCAACTATCTTCGCTCTTTACGCTGAGAGCGAGTTGCAATAACTTATTCCCGAAAACAGCCTACGGTCTTTTCTCCCCGAGTTCAGCACGGGCATCAAGATGCGGTGGCGCGGCGCCGCGGCGGCGCTGATGCTCGCAGCCCCTGCTTTCGGTGATGTCGTTACGATCACGGAGTACCCGAGTGTCTGCAGCGCGGTCTATACCGCTGGCTCGCGGTCAGTTACGGTGGTGCAATCCACAGTCACAGTCCAGCCCCAGCCATGGACTGACGAAGGGGCCAATACCGGATTACCGTTCGTGATCGAAGTCGAGTGGGAAAGTCTAGGTAGCTATAAAAAGCGACAAGAGGCTCGGATCGCCTACTTGATGGCTAATGGCAATACCACCACCGATGGCTCGAAGGCGGCGCGCTGGCAAATCAGAGACGGCCAATTGTCTAGCGGGGACCAATTCGTGTCAACTTCACCGGGTATCCAATACGAGCCATTCGCGGTCGCAAGTACTATTGAAGCTATCAGCAGGACGTTTGCCGTGCAGAACAGCATCTTCTACTGGAACAATTCGGCATTTGATGGCAACACTGCGGAATTCTATAAGTGGCCAGCCGGCATTTTCGATAACGCGCAGGTCGTAGCCAGGTTTAGTGGGCCAATCGATCCGGATTGGGCACGCGTTGTCCTTTCCGCTGCTCCAGGTAAGATCTTATCCCCTGCCGGTGTTCCTTTGTGCTTCTCTGACAGGTCACAGTTACTTCGGTCGCGCCGCCAGGCTACGGAAACGCCTCGCAATCTACGTCGGTAGCAACGGAAATCGTCATCAGTGGTAGTGCTCAGCCCCCGACTTCAACGGGACAGAGTCCAGGTCTCCCAACGGGCTATCCCGGGACTTCCTTGGGAGCCAGCTCAATTCCACCAATAGTCTCTTCGGCTAGTGTGAGCAGCAGTTCAGGGATCGCTGTACAGAGCAGTTCTACGAGTTTCGTGGCGTCTACCTCGACTGGCTCTCCAGCTTCGCCCTCTGTCAGCTCTTACCCTTCAGGCGGCGTCTCACAAGATGGTCTTTGTGGCCCAACCAACGGCGATACGACTTGCGAAGGCTCTGATTTCGGGCAGTGTTGCAGCGCCTTTGGCTACTGTGGAAGCACTGATTCTTACTGCGGCGACGGATGCCAGTCGAGTTTTGGCGTTTGCCCTCCTGCGGTCTCGTCTGCTTCGTCTTCTGGCGCCTATTCTGCTGCAACTTCATCTCGTGCTCAGAGTTCGTCTTTGGATGCGGTCTCGTCCTATTCTGTGAGTTCGTCCCCTCTTCCGACTGCCCCTGGACAGGTTTCGGCCTCTGCCTCGACATCCAGCATGGAAATGCAGCCTTCTGCCAGCTCAGAGCCGACTGGCCCAGTGTCGGAAGACGGTCTCTGCGGTCCAGATAACGATGACACCATTTGTACTGGTTCTGGATTTGGTGACTGCTGCAGCCAATATGGATTCTGTGGAGGCACTGATGGCTTCTGTGGCGAGGGATGCCAGCCTGATTATGGTACATGTTCAGGAGGAGGGGAGATGTCGTCGGCTGAGGGATCCATGCCGGCCTCTACATCCACCATGAGCATGTCCATATCGATGTCAATGGGTAACATGACTTCTGGTGTCATGAGCATGGCATCGTCCTCAACATCGACGAACACGCTCCCACCATACGTCTCGCCCACGCAGCCGATCGGCCCAAATGATCCAGGCTATTCGATGTCCATGAACATGTCCATCAGCATGACATCCGCATCATCTACGACCGGTTCTATCAGCAGCGAGTCAAGTGCAGAGCCAACTTCACCTATCTCGCCAAACGGACACTGCGGCACCCTCGGAAACGGAGGGACGCCGGAGGGGTACACTTGCACGGGGTCTGAGTTCGGTGCTTGCTGTAGCTCAAGCGGATTCTGCGGCGATTCGACAGACTACTGTCTTGCAGGCTGTCAGCCTGGTTACGGAGACTGCACACCGCAAGAGGGGAATCCGATCTCCTCCGACGGACGGTGTGGTCCTGAGTACGGCAACCAGACTTGCGAGGGCTCTGTCTTTGGCATGTGCTGTAGCATTTATGGCTCGTGCGGTTCAGGCACCGAGTACTGCGACCCTCCTAACTGCGATCGCGAGTTCGGAGCGTGTACGGGTGGCGGGTACTCCGTTTCCCTATCATCGCCCTTGATCGCAACGATGACTTCGCCTGAGAGTTCGACTTCTCTGACCATTTTCACTTACCCTCTGCTGACGACCACATCGGTAGCAAATGTCTCATCCAGCTCTGCAGTGCCTCCTCCATACGAAGAGACTTCTTTAAGCAGCTCTCCTTCAGCGACAGGGTCGACTTCGGAAATGATGATGACCAGCAGCTCCACGCCAATGATGACAAGTAGTTCAGCCTCTTCAACTGATTCATCTGCGCAATCGACTACAAGCCCACCTGTGACATCGAGTACACCCCCGACCACAACAACCACGACCACTACGACGTCTTCCAGCTCTTCGAGGCCGCCTTACCTCGTCCTGCCATCCCCGAGACCCTGCGACTTCGGCGACCCAGCCAGCTACGACCAAGACGACAGCTTCTGCGACATCACCCTCCCCTTCTCCATCAACCTCTACGCGCAAGCCGACACCCTCGTCCACGCAAGCACGAACGGATACCTCTCCATACTAGCAGGTAGCTCCCAATACCAAGTCGAGCCCTTCCCCGACAGCCACATCCCCGCCAACAGCGTGGCAGCCTTCTTCGACGACCTATACCTCGTTGGGTCCTCGGATCCGCAGCAGGGCATCTTCTACGCCGTGGGAAGCACCAATGTGACTTTTGAATACTACCTCGGCCGCAACGGCACGGATCAGATCTACCACTTCCTCGTCGATTATGATAGTGCGACGCCGGGCGTGTTCGTGTATACGTACCTGCAGACGGGCGGGGCGGGTGATATGGGGATCTATGCTGGGGTGGGGACGCAAGGTGGTAAGTCTTCGTTTCCTGTCATTTCGGCATCTGTCCCTGTCTGGAGACACAGATGTGAAGAACTTCGAGTACTGATTTCGAGTGTGATAGTCAATTCGCAAGGCACGCAGCAGGCGATGCAGTATTCCCTGCGTAGCCCGGATATCATGCCGGGTTTGGTGATCACTTGCGATACTAATGCGAATACGTGTGTGACGACGGAGAGGCCATCGAAGAGGAAATTTATGTAGACATTGACCTACTAGGCGGAAGGCGATGGACTTAGGATGGCGATATTCTTTCGAGGGGTCGCACAGGTTGTCTAGTGCGGGTGAAGTGCCAAATACAGTTCTGTCTTTTTCTTGTTCCTCCTTTCCATTCTTTTCTTGACAAGACAAGCGGAAGGTCAGACGTGGTGGGCTGGTGTAGGAGACAGAGTGAAGCTGAAGAAGAAAGTGCCCCAGCGTCATTGGTAGGAAGTGGTTGATACATTGAGACAGCCTGGAGGTATCTTCCTTGTACTCCGCCGTGCCCGTCGTCCGGGAGGCCCACGTGGCCGTTGACCCGAGCAGCTGGGACGTACCTGTGCTTCGGTCGCTTCGCCGACGGAAGCTTATCTGGCAGCTGTGGCTCGTGTGCCAACCTCGTGACCTGAATGCTGTTGGGCTGCAGCTTTCCGCCAAACCCGGTAGCGCGACGTCTCTGATCTCGTGGGGCCTCTGACTTTGGTCTTCGAGAATTCCGTCGCGGCTGACTCAAACGATTATGCATCGTGCGCACTGTGTAAACGGTATACAAACTTGAGAACGGTAGGAAACGCATGGACCACTCCCCAGCATCGGCGGAAGTCAATTGCGTCTAGTGTCTCTCCCGTCGGAACGACGCGGTGGGACGTGTGCGACGTGCGCTTGCGGGCACCGGGGCGACTGATTCTATACCTTAGCTCGGACTAGAAGGAATTACATACTGGAGGAAATTATCGGCTGGCGCGAGCTCACTCCTGAGCCGTCGCATAGCTTTGACACTAAGGCTAGGAGCATCGTCGGGGTCGCGTAAGGAGCTGGAGGCGAATTTGGACAAAGACACCGTCGGCAGACGTGATAGAGCAGCGGCGCTTGCGAGCGCGAGACATGGCATGAGTGCTACACTGGTAGTAGGCTCATAAGCAGTGGCGCAAAAGAAGCAAGGCATATAGAAGAGACATGAGTTCAAGTTCTCGACAGCGATCAGCAAGCCACAGATCACGCACACCAGACGACCCGACAAGAAACGGCACACCACCTCCGCACCGACAGAACCTGGGTGTTCCCACTGGCATTGTATTGAATGATATCCCGAGCTCTGGATACGGCGACGCAAGCTCGCTATTGCGACCCCAACTGGGATACAATAGCCCATATCCGCCCATCGCGAGTGCGCCGACCTCTGCACCGTATGCGACTTCGCCCAGACCTCGTGCACATACATTCACCGATCCGAGTATACAGGCTGCCCAGCAGCAAGAACACTATAGACGAGGTACACCTGTAAATTCAGGAGGGGCTATGCATCAAGGAAGCGCGTGGCAGTTGCCGGGCGCGAGACACTTTTCAGAACAGCAGCGCGCTGGTCCTGGCCAGTATGTCCCACCGCCTCCTCCTCCGCCGGTGCAGACGCCCGTTCCGCAGGGTATGCACCTGCCTGGTCCTCCACCGAGGCCAGCGATGAGCGCCAATGCCCAGACACAGATGATGATGCCTCCACCGCCGAATCAGCCCAGTGGTTACAACAATTGGATGCGATCGCAAGGGTATCCGCCACCTCCCCCGGTCCAACAGCAACCTCGTGAGCCTCGCACCTATGATCCGACAGCTTATGCGGAGTATATGCAGCTACCGCCTCTCAATGACAATGCGCCTCTGACTAGTGCCACTTACATTCCGGGTGGCGAGAGCTTTGGCCCGGGAGTAGGTATACCGCCTTTGCACTCCCAGAACTCTGTGAATCAGCACCATCAGCAAGGCCTGCAAGCACCTTCATTACGACCCGGTATTCAGCAGCAGAATAGCTATTATCGAGGCGCATCCGGCGACTTCACGGCTGCGGCCGACCTTGCATCACAACCACGATACGGCGGCGATGCGACATTTAACCATGATCCGAACCAGAGCTGGCTTTCTAATGCATCGTACCAGCAATATCAGCAGCCTCAACCGGTCCATTCGCACTCGATTCCGCCGCCTTCGTTAAGTAGCTACCCTCCACCTACGCCTACAAGCAGCCAAAAGAAGCTCGTTGAGCCGGCTGCAGAGCGACAGGCCCATGCTTCGCCCGCGCAAGCACACAACCCGCACTCTTTCGGCCCTCCGTCATCGAATAGAGGGGACGACTCATCTTCGCAGGGAAATCGCGAGCATTCGTCTTCAGGGGAGACGCCGGCCAGCCCACAGGATCAGAATTGGCCTCTCGAGAGAGTGCAGATATGGCTGGCTGCCCATGGCTTCTCAAAGGAATGGCAAGCGGCTTTCCAGCATCTCAATGTGCACGGTGCCCTCTTCTTGGACATTGGCAGGAGCGGTGGCCAGCGCAATATTGGGTTTATGCCGCAGACGGTACTCCCGCAGGTGGCGAGAGAGTGTACTACGAGTGGAGTCATGTGGGATCAATCTAAGGAGCGCGAAGAGTCTAGGCGGATCAGAAGGCTTGTAAGAGATGTGTTGAGGACTGGTGGTGGTGGCACGCCAGCAACAGCCGCGACAAGCTCGAGCACAAGCCTTCCGTTGGGCAACAATGGTCGGAGGCAGTCTTCGCAGTTCCTGAACAGCGCAAGTGCTGGGACTGAAGGCGGCGTGGAAAACAGTCCAAACCTTGCTCGGCCTGAGCTGAACGCTTTCGGGTCTACGCCCACAACTGCTGGAGGTACGGGAGATGATTCTCCAGGTAGAGCGATGCCGCCACCTACGAATATTACTAATCGGAGGTTCTCTGGGCAACGAGCGGTCACTCTTGATACTCTTTCGCGGTCTGTCGATGACACTGGCAGAAGTGGCTTTTCAACCGCCGCACTGAGTGCTGTGGGGGACATGCCTCGAAGGCACTCGCCAAGTACGAGCGGCGAATTTGCTTCAATCACCGGGCATAAGTACGCAAGCCCGCAGCAAAGCCCTGGAATTAGCAGTGCCAGGCCTGCAAATGGCGCTAATGCTCATCGGTATTACGGTCACCTTCGCGCAAACAGTAGTGAGACACATATCATAGCGCCTGGAGGCAACCTTTCGCCCGGGCCTGGCAAGCAGCATCCCAATACCGTTCGAGACTTGGACAGCAGCTTCGCAAAAGTACCACCGGAGGATTCGAGCAAGCGGCGTAATGCTACGGATGGCTCACGTCCGCCTGCGCTTGAGACCCATGGGCGCCAGGGTAGCAATGAAACCCCTGTGAGCGCCAACACGAAAGAGCATAAGGGATTCCTTGACAAGTTCAGGCGAAACAAACGTAAAGATGATTCTCATGCGGCAGACGAAGATATCAGTCCGGCTTCTCCACAGTCATCAAGGCATGGGCCGTTTGCGAAACTGGGGCATGCCGCTTCAGAGACTAATCTTGTGGAGAACCGTCCACCCAGCCGGAAAAGCGCACATACCAGTACCGAATCGACAGAATCAATACCGCCTCTGCCGCTCGCTCGAGGAAGAACAGCATCGAGAGCAGGCGACAAGAAATTTGTCTTCGTTACCCCTGACGGCTGGAATTACCGTCTCATTGACATTTCCGATGTTGAATCCGCCGAACAATTGCGCACAGTCATCTGCTACAATCTTGGCGTCCCTGAAGGTCCAGATGTCGCCATTCACGTCACTAGTCCAGGACAGGTGGAGCATGACGAACCTTTGGATGACAAGCTCCTGACTAACGCACGGCTTCGCATGGCTGATTCGAGTGGGAATCTTAAGCTGTATGTGCGTGCGCCCGGTACTTTGGCTGGTATACAGGATCCCTCCGACCCCACCCTCAATCTGCCAGAGAGTCCTTTCGATAAAGCATCCTTTGCCGGGAAGTCCGGGGACGAAGTCGCTTTTGATAAGCTGTCCGAGGCACGCGTTTGCTCGCCATCTACTGTTCGCTCCGGCGAGAGTACACTCGTTCCCGAGAAGGCAAGGGGCATTCAGCATCTGATCAAGGACCCCGACGGGAAATTCAGTGCATCTGACCATGCACATCTCCAGGAGAATGCGCTTCAGCAAGACTTCCAAAGCCTTCCAGAGAACGAGCGTCTGGCTTTGCTTGAAGCCAAGGCTGAAGAGCATAGGAAGGAGACTGAGCGGAAGCAGAAGGCTTATCTTGAACAGAGAAGGAATCGAATGAGTGGCGATCCCAACGGTAGACGCTTCCACGATTTTGACAATGTCAAGGGCACTTCGTACGCAGACGCTAGGCCTGTATCCAGCGGAAGTGGTGACTCTGGTGAAAGGAGATCAGATGGATTGGTGCCCATGAGGAGACCACCCCCCGTGCCTGAGCCTACCTCGACGCTGGTGAAGGCGAACAGTCTAACGAGAAAGGGGCCGGATCCGCGGACGAGCTGGCCAAACAGGAAGGAAGAACCTTGGAAACGCAGCTCATCTGGATCCATCGCGGAAGAAGAAGCAATCAGGCGTCCGCCTAGCCGGGGTATTGGTGCTGCGCTCGCAGGCGCAGGTAGAGCCGCTGCCGGTGTGGGTCTCGGTACACCTTCTAGCGCTCCGGGGACGTCAAGCAATCTTCAGAACAGTATGAAAGCTTCTAATATGCCGGCCTTTGAAAAGGAAGTGGAGGGTGAAGATGACGAGGATACGTTAAGGGCGAATCAACGTCCGTACCTCTCGCTGCGGACGCCATGGAACCCTGCTGTCAATAAGCTTAAGAGCCAAGGCAGGGACCAGAGTCCAAACTCCAGCCCGCACTCTTCTCAAGCGCCTAGTGGTCAGCTCAGTAGAATGCAAAGCAAGCGCGGACCTACTTTTGACTTGCCGGAACGGGAAGTGACTTTCTCACAAAGTCCGGCCATGGTGCAGGAGGAGGACGAGGATGACGATTCGGATGATGGTTTGTTTGCTATCCCGCTCAGACCTCCCAAGTCCCCAAGCAAATCTTCAACGCCTACGCCAGCCAACGCAAATGCTCTTGGTCTACGATCTGCTTCCTCCCCCGCCGGCAGCTCGCCAAGTAGACCTGAGCTTAAGGTCCGAACGAGCAGGAGCAATGTCAAGTTCGATTCACCCAAATTCCCATCGCTTGATCAGCTCGGTGGCGGCGAGACAGTCGACGAGAGCGCTAGTCACATGCCAGACATTGCTCGGTATGCGCCTGAATCGGCTTCCTCGAACCAGTGGTCAACGGACTCGCCGGACGATTTCAATCGCTTCGGAAGACGGGAGAGTTTCGCAAGTGACATGTGGGCTAATCGACCTCCTGCTGAAGGCATCGTGGAGCATCTTGATGCTTTCTTCCCGAATGTGGATCTTGACCAGCCGATGGGCGAGGGCGAAGAGGGCAATGACGGTGTTGCTGGGGCTACTGAAAAGGCGACACTCAACAATAAAGCGTCTTCGTCTAGTCTGCACAGTCGCAGTGTCACGCCGCTTTCTAGCGAGAACGAGTCCGATCGTGCCGCTTCTGGCGAGGAGGCTACGCTGAAGAGAAACGAAGGTCATAATTCTGTTGCGCAGCGCAGCATGCGGAAGGCAGGTGGCTTGGGGCGTACTAAGAGTATCCGAGATGTGGTGAAAAGCAACTATAACATGGCACAGCAGCAGCAACAGCATCAGCATCATGCGTCGACATCGTCCTTTGGCTCGAGCCGGGTACCCAGTGGAGCAGATCCGGTGCACAATGCTCTCCTCAACCGTGTCAGTACCCTTAGGCAGGATGCGGCGAATGGAATCGTGCGTCGCAAGAGCACCAAGATGTTCGGCGCTCGGATCGAGCAAGTGAAGCCCTCGCGCGGCAGTAGGCTTATTACCAATCTTGATACCATCCCCCAGGATCAAATCCCGCCTGGTAATATTCAGCATGTCAATAAGCAGCCCGAGCGCCAGCCGACGTTCAAGTGGATGCGTGGTCAGCTTATCGGCAAAGGCACGTTCGGCAGGGTATATCTCGGTATGAACACAACGACCGGCGAGCTTCTAGCCGTCAAGCAAGTCGAGGTCAATCCCAAAGCACCCAACATTGACCCCGGGAAAATCCGAGAGATGGTCAAAGCCCTTGACGTGGAAATCGACACCATGCAACATCTCGACCACGTCAACATCGTGCAGTACCTCGGCTGCGAGCGCAAAGAATTCAGCATCAGCATCTTCCTGGAGTACATCTCCGGTGGCAGCGTCGGCTCCTGTCTCCGCAAACACGGCAAGTTCGAAGAACCCGTCGTCTCCTCCCTGACGCGCCAGACGCTCAACGGCCTCGCCTACCTCCACAGCGAAGGCATCCTGCACCGCGACATGAAAGCCGACAACATCCTCCTCGACCTCGACGGCACCTGCAAGATCTCCGACTTCGGCATCTCCAAGCGCTCCGCCAACCCTTACAACAACGACATCACCAACAGCATGCAAGGCTCCGTCTTCTGGATGGCGCCCGAAGTCATCCGCGCCCAGTCTCAGGCTTTAAACGTCCCCCCCGGCAGCCTCGACGCCACGGCCGCTATGAGCCAGGGCTACAGCGCCAAAGTCGATATCTGGTCCCTCGGCTGCGTGGTCCTGGAGATGTTCGCCGGTCGTCGCCCTTGGAGCAAAGAAGAAGCTATCGGCGCGATTTATAAGCTCGGTAGTCTGAACCAGGCCCCTCCTATCCCCGACGATGTTAGTACCGTTGTCGGCCCCGCCGCGTTGAGCTTTATGTATGATTGTTTTACGATGTGAGTTTCACACCTTTCTTCCCCCCTCCCGGGAAAAGGCTTAATCTACTTGTGGCGTGCAGGGGTGTTGTTGGATGGTTTTTGAACTGACATTTGATAATAGTGATCCCGGCGAACGTCCTACGGCGGAGACTTTACTGCGCGCGCCCTTTTGCATCTTCGATCCGAATTATAATTTCCTGGATACGGAGCTGTATGCGAAGATCCGAGGGGCCTTTTAACAAAGAACAAAGGTCGCTTGGGGCTTGCTGAATCTGGTTTTCGGGATACCTTTGGGTTCTGGGGTGTTTGGATTGGAGAGAATTTGTTCGGTTGCTTCTTTTTCGTTGATACCCCCTCCTTTTGGTCTTGCTGCAGTATGTGGATGTTTGGATAGCGGAAGTTGAGAGTTGGTGGAGGAGGTTGGAAAAGTTCGGCACAAAGTCATGGTGCCGGCTGAGAAGGAGTAGCTGTGCTTTTTAAGGTGCGATCTAATCCATCCTTGATCATCCATACCTTCTATTTTTCCATCGTCTATCATCTATCATCTTTGACAGCTATCGTATACTTTGAGCATTCGTATCCCCGTTATCCTCGTGGGTTGACCGTCGTCTGAACCGTACCTGCGGTCCAACCACATGCGAAGTCATCCAGCCCTTCATCTCAAGCTGACATTGCTCTCCCCGAGGAGCCTTGTTGCAACAAGAGGCGTTAGGTGGCAAACGTAAATCGTATGTGAAGAGCAATCTTGCCAGGGAAACCTGGAGCTCCATCATTGCCAGACGCCAGCCGACACTGGAGAATTTGGAACGTCAGTTAGAAGCGCATGAAGCCGAGCCAACTGTTTGGGGAACATACCAAGAATAGGCTCCGACGTGGAACTGCAACCTCGTGTCAGCACTTTGGTGATGCAAGCAGTTCAACACATGATAGATGGACTCACTGGCTGGTAAGCCTGCCGGGCTCGCTTGAGCTCTTCCCCTTCTGTCATCCACCTCTCGGGCTTGAAGTCATCGGGCGCATCGAAATTCTTTCTGCTTCGATGAAGCGTGTAGGTCGGTGTCGACACGACGGTCCCCTCTGCAAAATATTCCCCATCGACGACGATTCCGCCTGCTTGGACTAGTCGTGGTGGTCCATGAACGACTGGTGGAGAAAGCCGCATGGACTCTTCGATGCAGGAGAGGAGAAACCGGCAGTCGCTCAACTTTGGCCCCGTACGGATTTCGTCCACCGTCTCGAACTGGCTCCGGACCTCCTTAGTAGCCATATGCAAGGAGTCGCGGTTGTGAACTAGATGGTATATCACGGCGTTGAGCGCAACAGATGTCGTGTCAGACCCCGCAACGAGCAGCATCAATAGTTCGAGCCAGAATTCCTTCTCCGACAGCTCCTCGCCGGTCTTGGGGTCTACTGCCTTGGACAAGCTAGAAAAGAAATCATTCCTCTTGGCCTCTTTGCCCAGTGCAAGCCGTGCGGCGTGAGACTCCTTTACCCACTCCCCTAACCGATAGATTTCCTTCAAGTACGGAGTGAAGAGCAGCCTGTCCCACCTTTTCAGGTAGAGGATAGGTGCAGCGAGATCCTATGTGACATGGATCAGCCCATCATCATCTTTCCGTCAGCGGCGTGCAGAACGGGTAGGTTACCATGACAATCATTCGCGAATACGGGATAACGGCTTTGGGCAACCATCTCATGGTTGGTGAATGGAACAGATTCAAACTCTGCCCATAGCACAGGTCCGTCAAGACATTGTAGGTCAGATATTTGCACACATCAGACACATTGCGTTGCACCCAATCGCCATGGCCATGGGCACTATTGACACGGTCCTCCGGGCCATCAATGTAGTCTATAAAGTTCTGCACCTGTTGAAGCATTCGGTCCTCGACAGCTTTGAGAGCAGGCTCCGAAAGCACTTGGCCTTGCACGCGGCGTTTGAAGGCAGGAGTACCTTTGTCGAGAGCGCTTATGGTATTTGACATAGAGCGGCTTGCGCTGAAGGCATCATAGCCAGGCGTCTTGATTGTGTTGGCCCGCACGGCATGTATCGTTTGATTGGCTGAGACTGAGTTGAAAGTGATAGAATTAGGTCCGTCGCGAACGATATCACCTGTGAAACGTCAGTCTAGGCTTCTATATAAAGGGTGACTGAAAAGGCACTACCGTATTTAGCATGCCACGCTTGCTGCTGCAGATGAAGATCTCCTCGCCAGGCATAGTACAACATGTAACACTGCGAAACAGCAGCAAGCCATGGTCCTGGATACTTGCTTAAAGGATGGAAGAAGACGCGATATATGCAGATTGCGCTTAACTATACCACGGTTGTAATCAGCGCAACACCCTCGCCTGTCAGCTTAGGCGACACTCACGTAGATCGCTGCAGCCAGAAGCGCAATAACCACCAACGGCCATGTCGGCCGTTCTGAGATGCTCAAGATCATCTTCGTGTTTCACTCTGACTAAAAGGGAAAATGAGACACGAGAGGATTGGACAGATCAACCAACCTAGAGGACGGCGAAGGCTCCATGGTTAAATCCAAGGCAACAGAGCGCGCCGCCTTCGACGAATGCGAACGTTGAGATCGAGGGACACATTCACATGCGTAAGATCAGGTTGAGTAGAAAGGCACTGATACGTTGGTCGGTTCCATTATTGCGCTTGATTGCATCGGGTCTCAAATGGCTGATCTGAGGCTTTTCATGTGGGCGTTGCGTTGGCCGGAATGAGCTTATCACTTCATGCGGATTGAGAAGTGATCTACTGCAAGCCCACAGTAGAGCGACAGTCATTTTTGCAAGGCCCAATCGAAGCCATAACAAGTGACGTTAAATCGTTCTGGCCGTGTTTCACGCAGGTGAGATGGCGCTAGCCGAATTCGGCAATTGCGATTAATCTAATCTTGGCATTGGAGCATTCATTGTCAGTGGGATTACCGCAAAAGGTAGTTGTATACCGGTCGGTCAACGCGTAAAACTTCGGTGTACCTTGTCCGCACGGCACAGACGTCCAGAAATCTGTTGAATAATGGCCCTCGCACCCACTACACCGAGTCAGCTCCTTGAAAAGTGCCGATCGTCGTCTTGAAGACAACGTGTGACGTGTTGACCGTCAAATAACTAAGGTCATCACGTCGACTGGTAGGATTGATGTTCAAAGAATTGGTGTGGAATCCTGGGCACTCCTCACTCGACGACGCAACCTTTGTGACAAGCGGAAGCTCTCTTCCAACATTCAGCTAGTAGTCAAGAAATCCACTATCAAGGCCAATGAACAGCTTTGACCTACGTACCGACGATGCCGGACGTTCTTTGCAAGGCAGTACGATGCTGGTGACCGGCGGGGCATCAGGCTTCGGCGAAGCCATCGTCGCGTCCCTTTTCAGAGCCACACAAGACATTGCAGTGATCATTGCTGATGTGAACGAGGAAAATGGGCTACAGGTCGAAAGAAAGCTTGTAGCTGAAGGCCGAAAAGCGAAGTTTGTGCAGGTAGATATGACCTCCTGGGCTTCTGTCGTAGGCCTCTTCCGGACTGCTCTGAGGTGGCTGCAGCAAGAACACCAGGTTGGCACGATCGACCACGTCTTTGGTATTGCGGGAGTGCCTAGCGAAGGATTCGACCCTACTCCAATCAGTCCGGCGGAATTCCTCAGCCACGATGAGCTCCCGAAGGCGCCGAGCACGCTTAGTGAACAAGTCAGCGTCTTGGGAAACACATACCTCACGCAGGCTGCCATCAAATATGGCATGGGCCTACACGAGCATCCAGAGCAAGCCAATAAGTCGATCACGTTAATGGGAAGCCTCTCCGCATATACTGCCATCCCGCTCCACTGCGACTACTCCGCATCAAAATGGGGGGTGCGAGGGCTCTTCAAAAGTCTCCTGGACGCAACAGAGGTGGAAGACTTGCCGTTCCGCGTGAATTTGATCGCTCCATACTACGTCAAGACGCCACTCACAGCGCCTCGCGTAGCTCTCTTAGAAAGTCTTGGGGTTAAATTCGGAGAAGTAGCAGACGTCGCTGCAGCCGCCACACGACTCTGTGCCGACCGCACTGTTCACGGACGCGCCATCGGGGTCTGGCAAGGAGGTGCCTTTGACCTGTGTGATGACATGGATGGGGGGTTCGGCTCGCATGTGCTCCAGCAGGGCATAGCGGAGGAAAAGCTCCTGGTCCCGAGAAGGAAGTTATGGAAGGCTCAGATCGGAGAGGCGCAATGAGAACTGAGGTGTGCGCAGAAATCGAGTGCAAGAGTAGCTACATCGAGTGGACCCGACTCACAGAAGAGCGAACGCTTGCATTACGTAATCAAGGAATTGTCGTGCAACCTCGGGACTGGTCAAAGGCAACTTCAACACTGCACCAAAATCCGGGAGTAGGTACAAAAATTGATGGTCTAGCCTCCAGCCGCTCATATATACAAGCTTAATAACTACACCCATGCCGTCAAGTTATCTATAAGTCATCGTCCTCCCCGCCCTCTCCTTCTGATTCCTACCCAACCCCTTCGGCGCATCCATCGCCTTCTTATACGGATCCACCTGCTTCTTCTCGCGCTTCTTGCGGTCCGCCTTGCTCTCCCTAGGCGGATTCAACATACTAGGCGCGGAATTATAGTCGAAGGGTACGTCGTCGTCGTTGTTGTCCATGCCATCGGTGGTACCGTTAGGACCGACGACACCGTCAGCTGTCTTCTTGGCTTTCTTTGCTTCTTTCTTCGCACGTTTGCGTTCGGCTTTCGTTTGTTGCTGGTTTGCTTCTTCTTCGGCGGAAGGGAGTGCGACTTCGTCGTTCCCCTGCGCTAGTCCGTCGAGGGCTTTTTCTTTTTCTTGCTCGAAGGCAGGGGGTTGTTGTCGCTTTCGCTTCTTTCCGCCGCCGAGCTGTTTGAGCACAAAAACGTCGTCGTCTTGATCTTCAGTCTTGGGCGTGTCGGCGGGCGTTGATGCTGCAGGAGTCGCTGGCTCTGAGCTCTTCACGGGCGTGGCTACCGCCTCTGCGGGGTCCGCAAAGACCTCTGCAGTCAACGGTGGGAGTGGAACTGATAGGTCGATATTAGCAGTTGCCATTGCTCGCCTCTGCTCAGCGCCGGGTTTCTGCGATGGCGGGCTGAATGCCGGGCCCCAGAACGAACTTTGGTCGCTCCGTAACGCCCGAGGGTTCGCTGCCACAAGAGGCCCGCCGCTAGCTGTACCCGGCTGCTGGCGCTGTGGCAAGAAAGCAGCAACAGAATGGTTCTGCTCTTGCCTCTGCGCCGGCTTCCGAGGGAATTGCGGTTCCACTTTAGACATGACTTCAACCATCTCCGGGCCGTTCTTGCCTTCCTCCTTCGCTCGAACGATGACACTCACTAACTCGTCGGCGCGTAAGCGTACGGTCTGAGTGCCAGGTTGTGCAACACCAAGCAATTCCGCGCGCGTAGTAGGCATTGCCTTGGCGATCGAAAAGATTTGGTGGTTGGGCATGACATAATGCACGGAATCGTCTTGCGCACGGGCGACATCATCCCGCCACTTGTGTACAGCGCGGAATATCGCAAATTGCTCTTTGGAGAGGAGAGCAGGCGTGCGGGCAAGGAGCTTATACCATCCTCCTGGGCCCTGTCCGAGCTCGGTGTCATAGACTGGATGTTCATAGACCTGCAGCGCGGTTTCCGAAGAGCGGGTGAGTACATCGTAGATTTTGTCGCCTTCGTGATTGGGTTTCGAGAAGTTGGACTTTGTGATGAGTTCGTTTCGGAGGTGGTCGAAGATGTAGAGTAGGTAATGGGTGTCACTGCGAGCGTAGTCGAAAAGCTCCTGTGGTAAAGGACGGATACGCCAGTCTGCAAGCTGATATTGCTTCTGGGCATCAACATTGCAAAAGCGTTTAAGTAGGTACGCGTAGGAGCCACCTGGGTAGCCTAGAGCGCGACAAGCGTAATGGGTGTCGAACAGTCCAACAAGATACAGTCCCAAGTCGCGTTGGAGCCACATGACATCCATGAACGCGCCGTGAAGAATCTTGATGATAGACGGGTCGGCGAAGACGTGGTTCAAGCATTGAAGCTTGCGGCGCCAAGGCCTGAGGGTGTCGACTATCCAGTCCTTGTCGCGGGTGCTGATTTGCATGAGAGAGACAATTCCAATGTATGAACGGTGATCGTGGTGCTCTAGGTCGATGGCAATTTCCTTGGCTTGCTTGAGCTCTTCCAGCATCGTATCCACAGCTTCTTCGGTGTCAACCATGACCGCGGTAGTTGACTCGAATGGGTGGTACATGGTCGGCTCCGCAAAAGTATACATAGAAGCCGGGTAAGTGTACTGTTCAATTTCGGCCTGATATGGATGCTTTCCGCTTTCGAAAGACCCATTGAACGGCACCATGGCATGCGGCTTTTCCATTAACAGCGGCGCGAACTTTCCCGTCTCATCGTTCTGAGGCACATGATCGAAACTCAGCTGCGGCTTCTCAATTTCCCTCCCCCTCAGACTTGCGCTGATCTTTCCTGTGCCTTTCAATCCCTTCAAAGACGCCTCCTTCTCGCCCGCCTTCGCCTCCGCGCCCGGACTCAGCCTCTTTACAGCACCAGTGAATTCATCCAGCGCAGTGTCTGCGCGCTCGAGCAGGCTATCGACCACGTCAACCACCGCCCTCCAGTTGCCTTCCACGGCTTCGATATCGCTGAGGCGTGGCGCAGTGGAAGAGGAACGTACACTCGTCGCAGCCGGATCGGCAGTCGCAGAGCCGAGAAGACGGTCCGCAATAGAGAGAAGCCTCGCATTCTGTCTGTCAAGATTGCTGCCCAGACTGGAGGAAAGGGATCGGTGGAAAGAAAGATCTTCGGCTGCGAGCTGTGAAGAGGTCCGGGTGGTTTGGACGAGGGCGGATTGAATGGAGGATTGAAGGGACGCAAAATCCGATGGCGCAGCCATCATGTGCACGATGTCTCTTGCAAAAAGTTATGGCTTGGTTGCAGCCTTCGTTGAGGCTGGATGATTATTCCAGTAGCAGTCGCAAGCTTTGGCTTTCGCGACTGACGAGGGCAACTTTTCGATGTGCACAGATCATGCGCTAGTGACGCGACTTCGCGAAGAATGAGATGGACTTCACCTCCGACCTTCCATTACCGTGTATAGATACTCGCCGCACTGTACCATACATCACAAGCACGTTCTACGCTTTTCATAATCAACATCGTCAATCTGTAGACGCACCATACATTTTGAGATCATTCCTGACGATGGCCTGGTCAACGGTGATGTCCACGCCGTTGCCGACTGGCCGTGCCACATTTCACGGATTGACCTCATGTGAACTGCTCAAAGAAGTGTTCGATCTCTGCGCCATGGACAGCGGTGGCAAATAGTCTCAGCAAATCACCGTCTCCTAAATCATCTCGCCGTCAGAGTCTTGCCAAGATGATCCCTTCTCTGGACAAGTAAATGGACTCTGAGCGCAACATATCCCAGCGGATCTGATCTTTGCAGAAAGAGACTCAAGACTCGCACGCTTGACGCTGTCTCAAGTTGACATCGCCGTGCTTGCTCACGCGTCTGGCTTTACAGCCGTTCAGCTATTGGGTAGCCGCATAGATGCAGCTTGCTGGCCTGGACTGCAAATAAGAAGCAAACAACCAGGTAAAGCACTGCCTGCTTAAAACCCACCCCGTCTTTCCTGCTTTTCGCTTTCAATCAAACCTCTTTTCGTCAGGTTCTGTTTGTCAACATGGTTTCATTTTGGCTGTTCTTGAGACTTGATGCCCTCGAGGTGCTCACAATGTCTTTTGATTTCCTTTCTCGTGTCCTTTCTCCTCGTTTATTCTCTCGCACACCCTCCTTTCTAATACCTTTGAAAACCCAGTATACATCACATTCCCATGCGGACGAACCATCGAGAAGACCTATCGAAGCAATGCCAGGGTTTCCTTGGTGAGTCACGCACCACTTTTGGGAGACAACTTTCGCGTTGTACCCTTCTTTGGCACTCACTCAGTTGATGCAGCTGATTGATCTGTCGCGAGACACAGATCGAACGAATAGGATGGATGGAATCGTCCATTGTATACCATTCCGCATTGCCGCTTACCAAACACCATCACACTACTCGCAGTCACAGCAGTTCCAGCAAGAACCCCCACTGTCGCAGCAGAGTCGGCGTCGCTACCGCGCCGACGATTTCATGCGCCCGGATGACGAAGTGGTGGAGGAGTTGGGTCTCCGATCCGCCAACTTCCAGGACAGAGCCCCACCGCTCCAACGCTTGAGGTTTCATCCGGCAGGTTCCTCCGCAACTCCAGCTCAGCGTGCCGATCGCCATCTTCTGTCCAGGTGAACACAACTCGGAGTCCTGCCCAGAGTCCTGCCTATCCCAGCAGCATTGCTCATGATGCCGATCGACTATACGGCACCCACTCCAATCAGCAGAATTCAAGCACCACTTTTGATGCCAATGCACGTCCCTCGCCTGTGTGAGGGTTGTCAAGCAGTACGAGGACCGTCGTGATCTTGGTGGCGCCCACCTCGTGCCCATTCAAGCCGCGAGGTTCACAGTGGTAGGCCGTACACGTCGAACTCGAAAAGCAGTGAAGACGGTTACATGTCGGACCCCTCACCAATTTCAATTCCGGAAATCGAGGCCCAGGCATCATCAATAGCCTCCGGGGCCACTATCGACTCGGAATGGGCCACTACCGCATCCTCTGCTCCAATACCGGGCAGGCGTGTCCTCCCGCATACCATTCACTACAGATCGTGACGGCCAGCACTTTGCAGAGCGTCGTCACCGAAGGCTTGGTCTTCGTGAATGGTTCTCGAAAGCTGCATGACGGGCGACTTTGCAGCCGGCCCAGACACATGCCACGGTAGTCCAAGCGCCGACCTTTCTGTTCAAGAGCTGGGTTCAGGTTGGATCAACTACTTCGACACCGCAACCTCTTTCAACCTTCCACAACGAGACTCCTATCCTTGGGGTCTTTCCCTGGTCAAGCAAAGACTCCACCTTGATCTTCTTTTACTCATCTGCCGCCACCCGACACGTTGCAGAGTGCAACACTTTAACGAACCCTAACAGCCATGACTTCGAAGAAGTACAGCTGGGCGCTGGTGCTGCGGGAGGCCCTGGGTGAGAAGGTAAGTAACGCTTACAGCAGTTGCCAAAGAGAAACCGTGCTAACGCATAATATAGATCGTCGAGTACAAGGGCGAGTACATGACGGAACAAAGGATGAAGGTGCAGAAGTTCATCGATGCCAAAATCCAGCTCATGGATCTTCTCCCAGAGATTCGTCAGGTCATTCTCGAGCACCTTTGCGAGAAGACAACGATCGCAGTCTTCCTTCGAGGCAACGGCTACTCCCCCGCAACTGGCATCAAACTACCAGTCACTGCTCGATTGGGTGACATGGTCTTACGTCGGGAGACGATCCGCACGGCCCTCGAAAAAGCGACCTTCCGCATCGACTCGTTCCCTGGCAATCAAGCTTTCCAAGCCTGGTTGGAGAAGGTCGACCTGCGACATGTGTCGACATCTTACGTCAACGGGTTCGATGCCATCAAGCATCTTCAGTTCCCGTACTTCTCGAGGTTCCCGCACTGGATATATCCGCCAGACCACCCAAACTCCGATATCGAGCTCATGCTCAAGTGTCGGAATCTGGAGACTGTCAAGCTAACATGGGCCTCGGAAGTTCTATACCAGACGAATGGGGGTGCGAGGACCGTGGCCCGGCTGCGGAAGGAGTTCAGACTTGATCGAATGCTAGGCCTGGTCAACCTGAAGCAGCTGACCCTGAGCCGTGACACATGGGAGGGCGAGAGGTTGTTGCGCCCCCTGGCGGACTGGTTTAGGGACAATCTCGTCGGCAGTGGAGGGAAGGGGGTAGAAGTCTTGAGGGCTTGAGAGGACCAAGGGGGTCGTTCAGTGAAAGGAGATTTTGGAGGGGTACCAGAGATGGTAACTAGACGCAAGTCGCGAAATTTCGAAACTGTTCATGGATTTTCCCCCGTATGTCAAAGAGCAGTCTAGAGCCGGAAGTATAATAGCGTGACATGCTCGGCAATCCTTACTACCTCTCCTCTTTGTTCTTTCGAGCCTCTGTCACTTCCTTCACACTACCCCTCTTCATCCCTCGTCCACCCCGCGATAATCTGCAGACTATATCTCTTTGCATTGGTTCTTGCTGTCCATGATATCGTCCGCTATGACGAACCAGTAGACGTTGCGGATCTTCGCCTCAATCACAACCGGTGTGCCAATCTCGGAGGCGATTTTGGCAGCACCTGTAAGATTGACGCTTATGTGCAGGTCTTTTGTGTTCGTCTGCGAGACCGGAGTCAGCAATATTATGAGTACACAATCATGTAATAATCGCATCAAAACGCATTTGGAGCCTTTTCTGCTTTCATGCCAATCGAGAGCTGGCAGCACCACCTCTGCTTCTTGAGACTAGCAGCGCTGGGTTGCATCATCTTGGGAGCCTTGTTGGCTGATCATACTGGCCAAGACTATGTAGACCCGATTCTTGAGCATTGCATTGTAAGAAGAGGAGGCATTTCCTCCATTCGCATGCCAGGAATCGCCCGACTAGCCCGACTCTTGGCAATGCAATGAATGAGAGTGAGGTTTACCGCCAGCTTAGAAGTCCAACTGTTCACAAATGCTGTTCAGTCTTGAATGAAGTACCTCAACTACCTAACTGTAACGCCATGCAACCAGCCTTATGCTCTGAGCCGCAACCTTCCTGGATCCACACTCTGTTTCTGATGTTCACCCCAAGATACCCAAGGTTGCAAGAAGGTTCTACTTATACAAGCCACCCAGTTCCCAAGTCCCTTTCTCATGGATCATTTGACCTTTATCCCACCCTCTTTTCATAGCCAGGCCAAAAACTTTCCCGCTTCATCAAGAACCATGTCTCTTCCACTTCGCATGCTCCAGAAGCCAAGCCGAGCAAAGCCTATCCCCTATCTACTGCTGACCACTCTTCCTACCATCTCCATCACCCACAGAGCTACGACCCTTCGAGCTCCCCACCTTCTCCTTCGCCTCCTCCTGCATCTCCATCTGCTTCTTCTCCTCCTTCTCACGCGCAAGGTCCTCCCTCAAGGACTTCGTCGCATCCAGGAACATCTGCTTCGTCTCCGCGCGCGTGAACCCGTACTCCTGCTCCGCAAAGTCCCGCACCGCTTTCAAGCCCGCTATCATATGGTTGGCTGCAGCGATGGCGGCAGGGGAGCTGGGAGGCTTGCCGGCGATCTTCTTGCCGGTGTAGTCTCTCGGGAAGAAGGGGGGGTCGACTTGGGCAGGGAATTGTGGGTTGGTGCGGTTGCCGGCGGCAGAGGCGGTCGGGGTTGATGGGAATTGAGCTTGAGGGTGTCCGACTGCCGCACTGGGTCCCTGGTGAGGACCTAGCAGCCGCTGACGGATGTCGTTGAGGCCCTGACGGCTGGTGCGCGGCTGCTGCTGGTTGATTTGGGGAGGTGCACTGGCCCGAAGCTGGGCTGCTGGAGTTGCTTGGTACATGAGTGGACGCTGGTCCTGGCCCTGCTCACCATATGTGCCGGAGGTACGGACGCTTCCCTCAGCTGCCTTGCGTACCTTCTGATTGGTTGGACACGGTGAAGACAGAGAGGCGTGGCGCTTGTGTTGGCTTGATTGGGGTGCATTATCTTCACGCATGCTCATCAGGCTAGCAGCCGCAGCTTCCTCGCGCGTGTTGAATGTTGTGGGAGCTGCAGAGGAAGCGCGCATCTGTTGGCGACGGTGTGGTTCGAGCGTGGTGCTCTCTGGTAAAAGAATTCCGTGACGGGAGGAAGTGCCAGGAGCAGAGCTGACGCTGGGTGTAGGCGTTAACTCACGAGGCTGCTGGGCGCGGCTCGCGGAAGCCCCCGTAAAAGTCTGGATGTCGTTCGCCTTAAGTGTGCTGGTAGTGCGGCCAGTAAGCTTGAAGGGCTTCGCTGGCACGTTGTTGTCGGTCTTCGGGAATTGGTTAGAAGACATGGTGCGTAAACGTGTCCCTTGGGTGAACTGTGAGCTGAGTAGTGTCCTCGTCAGAAGCAGGATTGTTCAAAAGTAAGTTGAAAAAAGAAGAGAGAGAGAAAGCTGTCTTAAATAGTCAACACCTGCAGAAGTGAATGAAGCAGGTGTGAAAGTGAAAGGCCGTTTTCGCCACCAGTCACTAAACCAAACCTCACTTCATCTTCAAGCTTGAGCCGAATGTGACGTATTCCTTACATTCATGTGCCTGGGGACCGTGTTTAGCCGTGAAGACCATGTATGCCTATCTGCCTTTGAACATGGGCTTTCTCTTCTCACCGAACGCCTTCAGAGCCTCCTTGCGGTCCTCTGTAGGGATGACCATGTCGTATGCCGCGTTCTCGCTCTTTTCACCTTGTTCCCATCCATCGACAGCCTGCATAGCTGCTCTTAGTGCTACCGGCCCGCCTTCGCAAATGACGTTGGCCATGTCAATAGCTTGCTCCAATACCAATCCTCTAGCGACACCTGGCGCAGCTTCTTGTTCTTGCGTGACTTGCACAAGCCTATCGCAAAGACCGATGAAATAAGCCTCAGGGCCCATCACCTGCCTTCCAGTCATGATGAGATCGCGAGCGCGATTTGGTCCTACAATGGCGGGAAGGCGGTATGTGCCACCTGCTCCAGGAATGATGGCCAGTCTTGTCTCTGGCAGTGCAACTCTCGCCGAAGAGGCCATCACACGGAAGTTGGTGCATAATCCAAGCTCAAGTCCGCCACCGAAGGCTGTGCTGCTAATGGCGGAGATAGTAGGCATAGGCAGGGTGGACAGGCGGGTGAAAGTGCTACGTAACTTCTGGAGGAACTCGTTGACTCTTACATGGCTATCAGCGTTTGCTAAAGAAATCCGCTCCTCGCCACTACCTACTCATCCTGTGACATGTCCAACCTCTCCTTCAGATCAGCGCCGGCGCAAAAGGCGTGATCGCTCTCGCTGGCCAATATCAATGCTCTTGTGCTTCCTTTGACCCCTTCAGCGTGCAATCCCTCTACTACGCCATTCAGTTCAGAGAGCAACTGCTTTGAGATGGCGTTGCGAGCCGAAGGTCTGTTCAACGATAAGACGGAGATGCTGCCAGCGTGAGGAGCCGGAATACTGCTGATCTTCAAAGCTGAGGATAATGATGTCGCCGCTCTGACGCCACTATATCTCGGCCACTTTGTGGCGATCGCGTGTCGTGCCGCTCTTCCTCCCGTGGCGAACAACATGATTGCAGGTGAATGTTAGGGAAATTGTTGGCTGCAATGTGCAAGCTCACCTGCACGAAGCTGTGAGGTTAGAGCTACCTCGGCTTAACGAGGCACTAGCCAAAGTCATGTGAGCACGCGTCAAGCGGAAATCTGACCGCGCCTGCATTCACGTCGTCTGTCTCGAACCCGTGAAAGTCTCATTATGAGTAGATCTCGGATTACTATGGACTGATAACGCCGCCTGTTGACAGTTGCAATGGCTGCCGCTGCTCCTCTCCTCGGTGGAGGGAATGGTGCCAACGAGATGTTCGCTTCCGTCTTCCCACAAAAGTACTTCTCAACTCCGACTCCGGAGACGACGCCCCAGATAGGAAGCCTCAAGTCCCCTACAAAGTCCTCCAGGAAGTCGGAGAGCGCACTCACTTCTGCCGATGCTACTGTGCGTTTGGAGAGAGCGTGGAGCGTCGCCACCAGATATCTAAGCGTGCCCGATTTTGGCCAGCAAAGACATGCCGCTAGGCCGAGACTTGAAGTGAAGGAGGCCATCTCCCTGCTATGCAGTGAGTCGACTACTCGCAGGGAGCTGGTTGCATGGTGCTCAAATGAAATGGATGGCCATCTCCGCCAGTCTGTGCTTCCCCGACTCTCCTTCTGGCAGAAGCCAATCGCCTCGTCTCAGGCAACGGAGGCCATAAACGAGACGATCAGTGTTCTGGAGCCAATGTTAGATGTCCTTTTGAGTCGCCCTCTGGCATTGCTGGATGGGACTGATCGACCTTCGAAGCAATCTGTACAGCAGCTGAACGACCAGCTACGGCAAGCGGTACTCAACATGACTCTGCATTCCTTGCCCCAACACCGCATCCAAAAGACCCTAGCTTGCGCTTTGTACCAGAATATGTGCCAGTCACTTGCAAGAAATGATGTCGAAAACTGCGCCAGACACGGGCGCTGTCTGTGCGAGGTCAGCGTAGACCTCGACCTATTCAGTCTCAGCAGAGTTGGACTGGGAGGCGACCTAGGTGAAAGAGCTTTCGCACATGCGATGCACAAATTTCTCCAGAGGCCTGCCATCGAGAGGGTGTGCTTTCGTCTCAGCTGGACGGGAAAATGCAGCACTGTTCCAAAAGTGCGTGAGTGGGTCGAACAATGGCTCATGCCTTTCATGGAGCGCTCTCTCGGCGCTCTCAATGGGAAAGAGAACATGAAGATGTCCGACGTCGATCGATCTCAATTTGAGCAAATTACTATCAGCAATTTAGGCCGACTTCGAACAGCGAATCTTCTAGACTATGTCAAGGCTTGGCCAGACAGCATGGGCGCACTGCTCGATATCAAAGACTGTCTTGCTTCAAGCCTGAGCGAAAAATCTTTCGTCTGCAGCAGCTTCATCAGTCAAACCTCTACACGCTTGCTGCATGCAGGTGCGAGCACCACTGACATATTGAGCATTTACACCTCCGTCATCCACGCCTTTCGCCTTCTGGATTCCCGGGGTGTGATGCTGGAGAAGGTTGCTGGTTCAATACGTGCCTATCTACGCACAAGAGATGATACAGTCAGCATCATTGCTGCAAGCTTCTTGGCTGAGGTGGATGAACAGGGTGAAATTATTGCTCCGGATAGCAACAAAGTCTGCCCTGATATCACCTTCGAAGTCTCCCAGTCTTCACTGGAAGACACGCGGGATCACAGGGTCACAGATTGGAACGACATGGACTGGATGCCCGACCCGATCGATGCTGGACCTAACTACAAAGCTACTATGTCTGAGGACGTTGTGGCTTACATTCTAGGCCTTTTTGATCAAGAAGAATTCATCAAAGAAGTCACGACCGTGCTTGCGCAGCACTTACTGCAGGCAACAGACCCCGAATATGTCAAAGAGACACGACTCATTGAGCTTTTCAAATCGCGTCTAGATGCGACGAAGCTGCAAGCTGCAGAAGTCATGTTGAAAGATGTTCGCGATTCTGTTCGCCTCAACAGGCAGCTCAACCCCACTGCTCCGTCGTCTACTGTCAACGCAGAGCCGAAGCCCAAGGACATTGCGGCAGCTATCCCTGGAGGTGGTATCACAATGCAGGAGCTATACAAGGGCTTTGAAGATAGGATGAAGCCTTCGCAGTTTGCGGCCGCTCTCAACTTGGTCGCTACCAGACGAGGCGAACGGTATTACCCCAAACGTTCAAAGTCGCTTTCTGAAGCTCAGCAGCCGGAGAGCGCAGCTTCCGCCGCACCAGACTACAATGTCCAAGTTCTGTCTGGCTTCTTCTGGCCGCAGATGCGCTCAAACGACTTCTTACTGCCAAGCACGATGGCTGAGATGGACGAGGCTTTTGGTGATCGTTTCGCAAGACTGGGCAATCAAAGAAAATTGCACTTCCGCAAGGCCCTCGCTCGGGTCACCGTCGACCTCGAAATGGAGGATAGACGGATCAGAGAAGAAAATGTGCCAGCATGGAGAGCAAGTGTCATCAACTTATTCAGCGAGCAAGAAAATGGCGCATCCCTGTCCTCTGACCAGATAATGGGAGTCCTCGAGATGGAAGAGGAGCTCGTGCTGGACGCCTTAGGCTATTGGACGGGAAAAAAGGCCCTCTACCAGCCTTCACCAGGCAGCTACGCCGTCCTTGAGTCCCTCGACATGGACACCGGTCCAGCTCAACCTGCCATGCAGCCTCAAGGCGAAGCTGTCTCGGCCATGATGTCCCAGGACGCCATGCTCCGCGAGAGCGCCCCCATGTTCGAGACCTTTATCAAGGGCATGTTGCGGGATGGCGGGCCAAAGGAGGTTGGTGGTTTCATGGGCATTACGAATATGTTGAAGATGGTGCTGCCGACTTTTACGTATGGTGAAGACGAAGTGATGTTGCTCCTGGGGGAAATGGAAGGGAGGAGAGAAGTGGCAAGGGATGGTGAGATGTGGGCGATTGCTGGTTGAGAGGGATAGAAACTGGAGCTGCGATTTTGTTAAGCTTGCATTGATGATACCCCCGAATTTGATGGTTGTGCATGAGACCTGGCGTTAGTTGGAATCCCTGTCATGTTCTTTGTTCACTTTGGCAAGCGAACCGTACCGTGGGAGCTCACTACACTTTTTGCGGCAAGTTTCTTTGTCATGATAGCCTGCAGACCTAGACACTGACGTATAGAGCACCTGTACGTGGCAGCCATGACTTATTCCTCACCTCTGCGAACGAATCACTCGTCACTAGCTGCGGTGACATTTCCAAATCTCTAAGCCATCCCGTGCTAAAACTCGCCTACCCACCATGGACACCATCGACTTCCTCATCAGCGCCCGCATCAACAACTCCACAGCCCCTATGCAACGATGCCGGGCGCAGAACTCAAACCACAAACACGGAGTCTCCAACGCTTTCGTCAAAGAATGGCCTGTCCAGCCGTCCCCATCGATACATCTCCCACCATCCTATCCCGCTTCCCTGCACCCCAATCTGAACCGTTTCAGATTCGGAGACGATGACAACCCATCGCAATGCGTTCGGGACGCCGGAACCCTAGCGCACGAGGTTCACGAGGATCTGAGAAAGAAATTGCCCGAGCTGGTCATCACCACGTCGAGCCCGACGGAGGATGGGAGGAGGGCTGGGACAAGGAATTCGGGGCCAGGCAAGCGCGCTGAGAGTCCTGCGAAGAGGTGTTTGAGGTCGTGGACTGAATGAGCCTCTTCGAGGGAGAAGGAGAAGGCTTCTGGGGGTGGAAGGGGGGGGGGGGGGGGGGGGGGGGGGGGGGGGGGGGGGGGGGGGGGAAAGGGGGTTTGTGATGTATGACTGGAGCGCTCTGCATGGAAATGGGTTGCGGTTTCGTTGTTTCCTGGGCGGCAGATCGTGCCTAGATTTGGCGCTTCAGAGCGATGCTGTGGACCTAGCAAAAACAATGGCCCCCGGCGTTTTTTTTTTCTTTTTTTTTTTTCCAACTCAATCATAGGCGAGAATCGTCATGTAGGAAGAATTATTTTGTTCAACTTGAGATCCCTATCGGTGGATCTTTCCTCTTCTCTCCCTTTTTTTATTTTTTCTTTATTTTTTCTTTCGGTGTTTCTAGGACCGTCATTCCAGTCCCTTTCCCCTTGCGCGACTCAATAACCCACATGACGAAATTAGAACGGAGGGGGAAAAGCCCAAGGCTGGCACTGATATCGAATACTTGTAACGGACCAAAGGCCCTCCAGGGTTGATGGACTTCGCAATTTAGAATTGCCATGGATCGGGGAGAGTTTGTGGCTCTGCTCCACTCCCACGAGACCTGGCTTCCCAAAAGGAAAAAAAAAAAAAAAAGGGTGGGACCGAAAAAGAAAAAGGAAAAGAAAAGAAAAAGAGAGGAGGGGGGGGAGAGAAGGTGGAGAAGGGAGCCAATTGATCATAAGAATACCTCGTAATCGTCATTTTACCCATTGGAAAGGTCACCTATTTCTCAAAGGAAACCAAAAGGGGGAGATCCGTCCCTTTTCTTCAAAAAAACGCCTCGCTCAAGATTCCCACCCCCAAAAAAAACCCTCTCATAAGCATCAAAGGGAAAAAAAAAAAAAAAGGAAAACAAAGCCAGAACATAAGAAACGAAAACCCGCCCTTCCACCCTTCTCTCACACGCCACCTCTTTCTCTTCCCTCACCACCAACAACCTCCATCCAATCTCGCCCGATCCCCCCCAACCAACCTCAATTCAAAACCTCCCTCCCGACCCCCTTCACGCCTCCTACCCATTCCCTCCAACCCCTCCACTCCTCAAACCCCAGTCCCACCGCTTGCCCCTCATACCTAATCAACTCGCCCCTCCCCTCTCTCCAAACCCGATTCCACGCCGAACTCGTCCCATTCCACCCGGCTTTCCGCATAAGCGAGATCAGCGTCTCCTCTTTGCTCCAGCCCTGCTCGCGGGGGACGTCGGGCAGGTAAGTGGCGCCGTGGCGACGGTGGGAGTAAGAAAAGGAGATGCGGAGGCCGTGGTGGCCGAGCGTCCAGTCCAGCGGGTCTGAGGTCGGCGCGCTGAAGTTGTGTAGGAGGGTGATGTGTGTGGAGAGGGAGGGGAGGAGGGAGGGCGGGATGGGGGGGAAGCGGATATCTTCGAAGGCGCTGTGGGTTGGGATCGGGGTTAGCTTTTTGGTTTTTTTTTTTTTTTTGGTTTTGTCTTGATGCTTTTCTTTCCCCTTTTGTGGCATCGGATGGTGTCCTGGCTATGGTGGGGAGTTAGGACGTACCTAGTTAAAGCATAAGAGCGCAGCCCTTGCTCGAGGTCCTGGGCTTCGAAGGTGCCGATGCAGCCGCGGAGGGTTTTGTGCCCGCTGCGATTGACGACGTTCCAGGTCACGAAGAGCGGGTAACGCTGCTGGGAGGGAGTATCTCTCCGTCGCCTGCCGAGCGAGAAGAGCGAGGAGCGTGATGTGGCCGGGGTATCTTCTGTTCCGCTGCTGCCGCTGGGAGTGGAGGAGGCGGTTGAGCGGGTGGAGGGGAGGCTGCTCTGCGAACTGGACTCGCTGCCTCCGCGGGATCGGTGGAGGAGGCGAGATATCGCTGCTGGCTTTGCACTTGACGTGTGGGATTGTGCTGGTGCTGGTGCAGCTTCTTCGGCGTCTGTCATGTCCGCGTCACCGGCTTTCTCATCCTCACGCGAATCGGCGTCCCCGTCTTCGGGTTCGACATCGTTGTCGGCTTTCGGATCATGGTACTGCGACCACAGATCTTCGACTTGTGCTAAGCTGAGGGGTTGGCGATGTTCGAAGCTGGCGGCAAGACACTCGAAGGCGTATGCGCAGTGGGCTTGAGTGGCCATGGATCTGTTGCTGTTGCTGTTGCTGCTGCTGCTGCGACTCTCACGCCTGCTTCGCTCAACCAGATGGTAAATGGCTTTCAGCAGTACTTCCGGTCGCTATGTACTCCAAGTCTCTGCCGTGACGAGACCTATTGGTGGACACGGCCGATGTAGGGAGCGGAAGCTGGAGGTGTCAAGTACAGTGGAGTCAACTGCTCCGTCCACCTCCACACTTCTCAGGAAGCGAGAGAGGAAGTCGATACAGGAGATGGGACAGAGAAGAGTTGAGGAGAAGTGAGAGGGGAATACTTGGAGAGGTGAAGAGGATGGAAGCGACTACAGCAAGCGCATGATGCTGGCGTGCATGAAGCAACCGACCAAGTTGATCGAGGCACATGCAGATGATAAGCGCCGGCGATGCAAAGCGCGGATGAACTCCGGAGCAAAATACAAGTGTATATACTCGATTTACTCACGTATCCTTGTGACGGCGCAGTTCTGCTAATATCTAACATGCATCTTGCCTTTTACCAGACGCATCCATGGTAGACTGCACAATGCCGCATTCTTAATCTTTGGAACCCCTTCAAGATTGAAGATTGCGGTCTTCAATTTTTGCTTTTTTTTTTTTTTTTGTTGTTGGACCATCGCGCACACCACCCAGGTTTCGATCCCGACCCGTGCTGGGAAAGGCTGACTCTTTTTATATCCTGCTCTTTTTTTTCTCAGAACGGCCGCTCATGAGACGCGCATCTCCTAGAATGAATGTCTTGCCAGAAGATCGTCGTCAATCTTATCAATGCAATCGATTGTAATCTACACTTTTACTTCACTTTCACACCACCTTTCGCAATCTTTTCAACGATGGCGTAAGATACCAGAGGGACAGAAAGGATCAAATAGAAATTGAAAAAAAAAAAAAAAGGCAGGAAGTCCAAACATTCTCATAACTCATACATCATCTACAAACGCCCATAAGCCACACCCACAACCCCAACCTCCCATCCACCTCCCATCAACATCCTAAGAAAGCTCAAAGAAACTACACCTTCGTCCTCGCCTGCTGAATCTCATGCTCCTGCATCTGCCTCAGCGCGCCCGTATTCGCGACCCCACCCGTCATGATGGCGCCGCCGACTTCCTTGGCGAAACCCGCGGGTCCCGCTTCGTGCTTCCAGTAGGAGATCCCTATGAAGGAATCAGCATATGCGTCTATCCCGCCCCCCGATAGGACCTTGCCTGAAAGGACGAGGCAGGAAGGAAGTGTAGGGAAGCCGAAAAAGGACAAAAAACTCACACTTCGCCTTAATCTCAATCAACTTCATCCGCGGATCCTCCGCTCCCCCCGTATGCACACCATCCTTGAGGTCCCCAAACCAGGCTTTGACGCCCTGACTCCAGACCCCCTTAATCCTCGGGTCGTCGTTGCGGCTCGTGGTGCACGTCCCCGTGACGCAGACCCAGTCCTGGTTCGAGGAGTTGTGGAAAACGATCTGCGCTTCCGGATGGGAGGCCAGGTCGCGGAATTTGGCGCTGTTGGCATTGGCGAGGAAGAGGAAGTCGGGTCCGCTGCGCGAGGCGATGGACATGGCGCGGGAGACGGGCTGGGGAATGGGTGAGGGAGGGTTGGGTTAGCGTTTGGATGGGGATGGGAAGGGGAGGGGGGCTTATGGATTACTTGTGTGAAAGGAGAGAGGAGGGGGCGGAGGAGGAGGGGGCTCGATGGAGGCAGCGTGAGGAATTTATGGGGTTAACTTACGCCAATCCCATCTCGATATGTCCCCAACATGCCAATCTTCTGCTTATCCACGATAGCGTAGAAGTCCTCGAACTTCTTCTCGGGCGAGACGTCGTTGTCCCATTGTTTAGTGACGGAGGGGTCCTGGCCCTTGTCGACTTCCTCTCTGGTCAAGGGCTCGGGCATTTCTGGGCGGGATCGGGCGAAGAAAGAGAAAGGGCTGGAGAATGGGGGACGGGTTTTGGGGACGGGAAAGATGAAGATGCAGGACTGTCGTGTGTGGCGAAGAGGAAATCACTCGAGTGATTTGAGAGGCAGACAAGAGGTAACGGAACTGGAGAGGAAGTAAACGGAAGGGGAACTACTTATCCTGAGAAGGAAGAGCAGCTCACCCGTCCTCTTAAACCGCTTACCACCCATCAAACCACGACCTGCACTACGAGGCAGGAGGAAGGGTGCAGAGGAAGACCCGGTGACGTGCCCATTGTGCGGAGAAAGGTGCATGCAGGACGTGTTGCGTGCGAATGGCATCATGACTTTGGCTTTTGGCTGGGCACCCGGCAATCCAGATACGTTGTGCGCGGGCGACACGCAGGCATTATTCTCTGGTGGAAGTCCCCTAGACCGTCGAGTGATGGAGGGTTAAGCATGGCTGCGTTGCTTATGACGATGCGCTGGTTCCCATCGCCTGGACGGGACTTTGGGGGAGTTCCGAACCCGAATGCCTGCAATGCATGAGACTCGCAGCAGTCGCGAGGCCTGCTTGGAACTGAAATCATCTGGATCGCATTTCGCTTCAGTATACGCGTAATAGGTCTCACCACACGGGAGTCTTGGTGGTCTCTTGAACCATTGTGGAGATGGGGCGGTTGGTTTGAGAACGAAGTGACAGACATCTTGTGTTTCAAACCCCGCCGGAGCTATCGGAGTTTAGAGCCCCAAAGCTCCCCCTCTCGCTCTCGTGTCCTGCTCCCGCCAACGATGCGAAGAAGCTACCTAGGGAAGAAGGTATACACTGGCTTCTGGTCCTGTCAGCGTCATTGAGGTCGCCCATTCATCCAAAGTGCGACCTTTTCCATCCCAACCTTTGCTCGCTTATCTCGACTTCTGCGGTGTTGACTTCGCTCCTCATCGTCTGTTCCCCCCTCTCTCGTGATCGTCATGGCTACTCCAAAGTACCCTCAGCGTAAGATCGGCGACGACCTAGTCTCCGCGACGGGGCTAGGATGTATGGGGATGAGCTTCGCGGTGAGTTTCCACCTTTGCTCCATAGCCTTTACTGTCGCGTATACTCATGCGAAAGGCAGTACACCTCCTTCGGGGGCTACGACGACCGCGCCTCCGCCGACGTCCTAACCCACGCTGCTGACCTCGGGGTCAACTTCTGGGATACCTCGGACATCTATGGCCCGCACACCAACGAGCAGCTGATTGGGAAATGGTTCAAGGATACGGGCAGGAGGAAGGAGATCTTCCTGGCGAGCAAGTTTGGGAATCTGCGAGATGCGGAGGGGAAGCCGACGGTAAGAGGGGATAGGGAGTACGTGAAGGAAGCATGCCTGGCGAGTCTGCAGCGATTGGGGGTTGATCAGATCGATCTGTATTACCAGCATCGCGTCGACCCCAAGGTGCCGATCGAGGAGACGGTGAAGGCTATGGTGGAGTTGAAGGAGGAAGGGAAGATTAGATACTTGGGCCTTTCGGAGTGCTCAGCGAAGACTCTCCGACGTGCATGCAAGGTAAGGTGGATACTGCTCTGCGGTGTGAGAGCCAGAGGTGCTGATTGGTGACTAGGTCCATCCCATCGCTGCCGCGCAAATGGAGTACTCGCCGTTCGCTTTGGAGATCGAGTCTTCTCAGACGGAATTCCTAAAGACAGCGCGTGAGCTCGGGGTGAAGATTGTCGCGTACAGCCCACTCGGGCGTGGTTTCCTGACCAACAGCATCCAAAGTCGTGACGACCTCGACCCGTCGGACAATCGATTCAACCACCCACGCTTCAGCGAGGAGCACTTTGCGGACAACTTAAGACTGGTACAGATCTTGGCCGATATTGCTGCTAAGAAGGGATGTACGCCGGGACAGTTATCGCTGGCGTGGGTGCTGGCCCAAGGACCTGACATCCTGCCTATTCCGGGGACGAAAAGAGTGAAGTATCTGGAAGAAAATGCGGAGGCTGTCAAGGTGAACCTTGGGCCGGAAGAGGAAGCGGATATCCGCCAGGCCATTGAAAGCGTTGGAGGTTCCAAAGGCGACAGGTATCCGCCGGCGATGATGGCACGGCTGTTTGGAGACAGCCCAGAGACGACGGTAGATGGCGGCGCATGATGATGTCTATGGCGCACGCTGTAATGGGTGCGGGTTGAGTGGGCAAGTTCCGCGAGTGGGCGGATGTCATTTGGTGTCGGGATTTATCAACGCCTGTCGTGATAAAGCGGAGTTCCGCCTAGAGGAGGGAGAAAAATCGAACGTATGCGACCGGTCTCGAACGCCTCCCGCTTTTCATCTCCGTAGCCATGCGTTGAGTTAGGAAGTCAATGCAGCGGAGAGGATTGGCGTGGTCTTGGCTGTGAATGCCGGGGGGACAGGACAGACAGGGCGACGACGTATACGGTATGGCAAGTGGTGCGCAGAGCAGTCATCTTGTTTGAAACATTTCATCTTGGTTGAAGGCTGCCATTCTCGTATCTGGTCGGACATGAATTTGACAGCAGTCTGACCGTCTCGCCCTCCGGCCAACGAGTGGTGAGGGCGTGCCGGGGGCTTAACCCAAACGATTCAGACTACTCAATAGTCAGGCGCTAATGCAAGGTCCCGCTCGTGTTCGCCCGGCAGCCGATCGCCCGGCGAGCTGCCAAGCAGGGCAGCCGCTCTCTGCCGATCCTCTCACCTTTCCCAAGACCCCGAGCCGCCCAGTTGGTGTTGTTCAGGCCGCTGGTGGTGGTTGATTATTTATTCCTCGTGTGCGCCAGCCTCCCCCGTTGCCGTCTCTCTATCGTTTTCGCGCTCAGGATAGCAGCACGTACGCCTCGCCACACACTCATTCAGACATTCGCTCTCCACAGCCCGCACAGCTCTTTGTGCATCACATTCGTTTAGGTCAACCCCTGCGACCTTGCATTCCTTGCAAACACCCCCAGCATTCCACACCACCTCTGTTGACAGACCGAGTCGTCTGACTTCCTCGTGGTAAGCCTCTCCTCCATGTGCACTATCTATCTGCTTTCATGTGCCACTTCATCTTCAGCCATTCGTTGTTGAAACAATGGGATCGTTTTCTTTGATCGGACAATAAGCGCAAACGAAAACACCCCCCTCGAGCCCTCATTCCGCCTTGGTCGACTTCATCCACTTCCCACCTTCAGCCAAACCACCACCTCCGCTTAATCCACATTCGCTAACACCGCTGGTCGGTAGTCACACCACAACCAACAAACAATCTCGCATCAACTATCAACATGAAGGCCGGCCTTCTCAGCGTCGCGGGTCTCTCCGCCCTCGCCGCCGCCCAGCCTCACGGGCAGGCTCACCGTCACCTTCACAAGAAGGATGTCGTCGTCACTGAGACTCAGATGGCGACTGCCACTGCCCCACGTGCCGTCGTCTACGTCGACAACTACGGCAACCCTCTCTACACGTCTTGGGGCGGCGCCAACACCCAGCCAACTGAGGCCCCGGAGCCGTACTCCGCTCCTGAGCCGTACTCAGCTCCCGAAGAGGAGGAGGAGACTACCTCCTCGCCAGCTCCCCAGCCGACTCCTGAGACCACTGAGGCTCCTGCTCCTTCGTACGCGGAGCCGACCACCTCTGCTGCTCCGGCCCCGACGAGCACTTCGTCCGGCTCTGACAGCTCTGAGGGCTCCGACAGCTCAGTCGACGCATCTGGCTACTCCATCTCCTACTCGCCGTACAACGCCGACGGTACCTGCAAGGACCAGAACCAGGTCGACATGGACTTTGAGCAGATCTCGGGCTACAGCATGGTCCGCACCTACGGCACCGACTGCAACCAGACCGCCACCGTGCTCAACGCCGTCCGCGCCCACGGCATGAAGCTCTTTGCCGGTATTTTCGACATCAGCAACATTGACGGCGAGGTCTCCAACATCATCGACGCCACCAATGGCGACTTCTCCAACATCCACACCATCTCCGTCGGCAACGAGCTCGTCAACAACGGCCAGTACAGCGCTTCCGACGTCGTATCCGCCCTGAACAACGCCCGCGGCCAGCTCTCCGGCGCCGGCTACAACGGCAACGTCGTGACCGTCGACACCTTCGTGGCCATGATCGCCAACCCAGAACTCTGCGAAGCCTCCGACTACGCCGCCGCCAACTGCCACGCCTTCTTCGACGGCGGCGTCGCGGCCGAAGACGCCGGCTCCTTCGTCCTCAGCCAGGCCCAGCAGGTCTCCAAGGCCTGCGGCGGCAAGAACACCTGGATCACCGAGTCCGGCTGGCCGACCCAGGGCCAGAGCAACGGCGCCGCCGTCCCCGGTACCGCCAACCAGCGCGCCGCCGTCGACTCCCTCAAGTCCGCCTTCTCCGGCAACCTCATCCTCTTCGCCGCCTACAACGACATGTGGAAGTCCAACAACGCCGGCACCTACGGCGCCGAGCAGTTCTGGGGTATGTACGGCAACGCCCCGTCTAGCAAGTAAGCCCGTCTCCCTTCGCTTGAAGTGAGAGAGAGAGGCACGCACGAGCTAGAGTTTTGGAAAGGACTCGGCTACGAATTTTTCCGCGACGATTCTTCTTAGCAGCGGGCAGCTGGGCTGTATAGACACCACTTCTTCTTTTTTTGCTGGGAAGGAAAATACGAAGTTTGCATGAGACAGGGTCAAATGGCATACGAGGCGTTTTTACCATTTCTTCACTTTTTTTTCGTTTCACTTTCATCTCACAATCGGGCTTTCCGGCCTGATTCCTTTTTCTTGCTTTTCGATATTAATTTTTGTCTCCCGTTTCGTTAGCCCTGCTTGTAAGTGAGTTTTCAGGTCCCCATTCCCCGGGCGCTGAACTTGCGACGGGGTTAGTACGTTTTATTAGAGAACGAGTATGATGCGATTGGACAATTCTCCCCGCCGTGTTTTGTTCTCAGCCTTGTCTCAATATGTCTAAATGACTACGCGTGGGGATTATCATTTGCCCTTTCATGTGGCTGTTAGTAGGTAGGTCGGGTTGGAGAACAGGTATACCCGTGTGGGTGGTCATAGGTTTCCCATTGCAACCTTTGAAGTAGTGAACCCCCAGCTAGCGTGTGCTCCCCCGCATGGTTCCCGCCCAACTTCCACTCTACCGCGCTTCTGACGTCTCCTGCATGGGGAAGCTATTTTCCCCCGAACCCCCCGTCAACACTGGGTTGACTGGTTTCACCATATACACATATTCCACGTCTGGTCATCCAGTCACAGCAACACCCTGAGTAGTTGTCCACTTCGTCCCACCATTCACCAAGACCCAAGCAAACACGTCCCAAACCGCCCGTTTCTTCTCCTCGCGGCTTTATCGCCGCCACTTTCCCCCGTGTCCCATTGGTCTCTCTTTTCCCCCCTCTTAGGATCAAGTCAGGCAGGTCCTAGGAATATAAAACCGGCGAAGCCATCACTACTAGTCGAGTATCTCCAGATACTCAGCACACGAGAAAAAGAAAAAAAAAATGGCGTGGAGATCCTCGGGCGCGTCGAACCAGGCGCTGATCGAGAACCTCGCAAGTAATGGCCTGATCACGCAGGGCCGGGTGAAGCAGGCGATGCTGGGGGTGAGTCTTCCCCTCTACCGTCTTCCCTTCTTCCCAACCTCCCCTGTCCTACCCTTTACAACCACGGGGAGGGTGCTCCCCAGAAGGGAAACCGCACCCCACGCAAGCAAGCCGCTCCGCCTTCCTTTCTCTCTCTCTCTCTAACACCCTCCCCAAGGTCGATAGAGCGCACTACGCCCCCGCATCCCCGTACCAAGACTCCCCCCAACCCATCGGGAACCGCGCCACCATCTCCGCACCCCACATGCACGCCGCCGCCTGCGAGTCCCTACTCCCGTACCTCCGACCGGGGGCCCGCGTCCTAGACATCGGCTCCGGCTCCGGCTACCTAACCCACGTGCTCGCCGAGCTCGTCAAACCGGGCGGCAAAGTCATCGGCGTCGAGCACATCTCCCCCCTTGTCGAGCTCGCGAGGCGGAATACGGGAAAGAGTGTTGAGGGGAGGGAGTTGTTGGAGAGTGGGGCGATACGGTATGTGAAGGGGGATGGGAGGTTGGGGTGGAAGGAGGAGGGGCCGTATGATGCTATTCATGTTGGGGCGGCGGCGGCGGGCCAGAATCGCGAGTTGGTTGAGCAGTTGAGGGCGCCGGGGCGGTGAGTTCTTTCTGTCTCTCTTCTTCTGTCTTTTTTTTTTTTTGTTTTTCTTTTTGGGGGGGGATTCGTTCCCCCTGTAGTTCCTCCTGCCCGGCCTCATGCCTCGGGACAGTGAAAGACAAAAAGCGAGACAGGGAGGGTGAGGGGGGGACAAGAGCGGGTGGGGGATGGGAGGGCAGGAGAAATCGAAGACCTGTCCGTCCCCGTATCGGAACCGATTCACGCTGACGAAGGATCGGCGCCCGCCGCCTCCTCTATAGATTATTCATCCCCGTCGAAGAAGGCTACATGCAGCACATCTACGTCATTGACAAGAAGGAAGATGGCTCCGTCACGACCAAGAAGGATATTGGCGTGCAATATGTTCCCCTGACGGACACTCCGGAGGAGTAGGGATTTGAAAATCGGCCGGAAATAGGCGACAAAGGGACGCTTGTTTTGGGAGGCAAGGGGGAGGCATTGATAGGTAATGATAAGAGATTGACGACTTTTACGAGGGACTATGAAATGGAGATCCGCCTGCGTTATTTTTTCTTTTTTTTCTTTTCTTTTTTCCTTTCTTTTTGCGTTCTGCGGACATGGAGATTTTGGACTGTTCAGACGAGGTGCCAGATGTGGCGCGAAGGGCACCAGGCAGTGGGCGTCAGTCCCTGTCACTGTCCTTTACGGCCCTCATGAGCTTCCTGCCGGCAAGAAGAGAAAACAAAGAAATGAGGTGGTAAAAAAAAAAAAAAAAAAAAAAAAGAAGGAAAGAAAGAAAGAAAGCGAGGGAAAAATGCTCGATGCCTATTACACGCAATTCCTTTGGGAAACCGATCTTGAACGCTGAATCTAAGATAATCCCAATTACGAAGGAGAATGCAGGCCTCTTCCATCATCATACTTGAAAAGACTACATACTCTCCCTTGTTCCCCCCTTGTCCCCCTCTAAAGATCAGCAAACTCAAACCGCACCAACACCGAACAATGCGTCTCCCTGCCCTTCAGATCCAGCATCCGGATGAACGACCACCCGGGCGTCACATACGTCAACCGTACCGCCGCGACGGCCAACACCGGGTTCGCCGCGAAGGAATCATCGCTCTTGATCAGAATCCGCAGGAACGTGAGCTCGTTGTCCTCGTAGTCCTCCCATTCCAATTTCTCGTTCCAGAGCGGATCTAGCGCGCTGGGGTTCTCCCCTTTGTGCAGGAAACCGAGTTTGTGCTGTTTGTACCCGCTGGTTTTGCGCTTTGGCGGGTCCCCCGACAGGTCGCTGGGTTGGAGGAGGGTGCTGGTTACGTAGGGTTTGATCTCCTTTGCTTCGTCGCGGTCCGCGGGGAGCGGGATGGAGGTTGCGCCCGCGACGTGCAGGGTGAGTTTGCGTCGGCGGCTGGTGGATGAGAGGTCCCCGTTCCCGCCGGACCGGAGTGCGGAGGGTTTGAGCACGTAGCCCGCTGAGCCGCTGAAGAGCGCTTCGTTGAGTTGCATGCTGGCGTCGAAGGTTTGGAAGTTGAGGGCGGTGACTTGGGCCCCGACGCCCCAGACGGGCACCGGCATGAGGTTCTTGCTGCTGATGCGGGTTCCCTTGGGGTACACGCGCATCAGGTGTTGGGCGTTGTGGCGGGCGATCTCGGCGGCGGATTTGGGTAGGAGGGCTTTGAGGCCGGATTCCGAGACGTTGATGAGGTGGTGGTGAGGTCCGTTCTTGAGCTCGCCGGATAGCCAGCTGTGGTCGCTAGGTTTGACTGATTGGGCGTAGACGCCTAGCTCGGCGAGCTCGGGGATGATGGGCGATGCGGGTGTTTCTTTCTTTTGCTTCTTCATCTGGCGATGTTCGTCGTCGTCGTCTTCGGATTCACTGGAAGAGGATGAGTCTTCCTTCTCGTCCGGGATGTGATATTCGACTATCACGGCAATCTTGTTGCCTAATTCGGACAGCTTCACGTGCTGCCCGCTGCCTTCTTGCTCTGCTGTCCCTTCCTGTCGGACGGGCTCGCTCACCAGCCGATGTTGCCAGGTCTCACGCATGATCTCCGCCAGACGCTTCTGGCCATGCGGTCCACAATGGTTCTCCAACGAAATAAGAATCGGCGCCGGTTCTGAGCCGGATCCCGCAGATGTGGCCGCCGACTCCTCGTCAACAATGTCACGGATCGTCTCGCACACGCTGCGGAAGCTGATGTTAGATGCCAAGGTATACCCATGCGTTACCTTGGGCTCATCTAAGCTATCTTTGCCATCCCACGCATCAATCTCCACACACCGCGAGCCCGTCCGGAGCGCTGTCGCATACGCCTCTGTGGAAGACTCCCCGTAGAGCTGGTGAGCGAGCAAGTACGTATTATGCGAGCTGGAAATGAAGTACTCCGGCAACGGATGCGAGCGATCAGTAACTTCGGCCGGGACCTGCACATGCGGTTTGTCCAGGAGCTGCTTCAGAGCATCGGTGGTCTCCTCCGAATCCACTCCCGCGTCGGCTTTGGAGAGGACTTTTTCCTGGACCAGATAGCTTCGCAGTGCATGGCTGACTTTCAGTCCGCTCTTGGTGATTCCACTGGGACGGGCAGCGTGGCCTCCGCCGCCTACCGTCTCGCTTGTGATGGCTTCACCTTGGTCCTCTGGGTCAGTCCGGACCTTGGCGAAGGGATTGAACTTGGATAGGCGTGAAGTTATGTCAGCCATTTTAAATGGTCAAAATTATACTGGTCACAATTCTTTATTATTTTTCTACAGGTAACCGTGATTGGGGAAAGTGGTAGTTGTAGGAAGCTGATCGGTAGCCATACTGACCCTCTTGGCATGACGTGGACGTGGGCGAGGTGGGGCAACTTCCAAGCTGTTTTGTTCCCAGTCCAGTTGCTTCAAGGCCAGTCATGCTGTTTTCACAGGATCCGTCTTATCCCTTTTATTGTCTTTCGCCGAGGACATAGGAAAATCGGATTTCTGAAGACGTGGCATTGATTGCATACCAATTCAGCCTTTGACGGCCAAAGGTTTCTTCAATCGGCCTTGAATTGGATGCACAATGAATGTGATCTGCCCAACAGAGGTCTGATTTACCCATGAAAGACTTCGTACGGTCGTCCAAATAGCTCTCACTGGGTCAATAGGGGTCTCTGCTCGGCATTGACTGTGTGGTATCTCGGAGGACACCAAGGTGGCTACAGCTTGAGTTCATTCGTCCAAGAATCTGTGCACTAGGAAGAACAGCAATGTACAACACCCTTCGTATTACGAGGACATTTTTCATCCACAGTTCTGTTCACTGAGTCGTTTTGATTCCCGTGAATCGTTGGCCGCCTTGCCTTATCGTTGTGGCGCCGTTAGGAGTGCGAATGCCTCTCTTGATTGAGCCATTTCTAGCTTACTCCTTCGATATTTCACTGTCTTGGGCAATGGATTCTTCCTATAAAGCCATGACTATTCAACATCTGTTTACACGTGTTGAATGTTGAAATGGATTGGCAAGCATTTGGCGAGTATTTGTCTCACCTGCTGTCCCATGTAAAACGTCATCAGTAAGGGCGATGACGTTTCAACGACATCCATGTTTTCCTTGAGACGATGAATTCTTGTTCACAGCTACACAACTGCATCTGAAAAGTTACAGCGGACATTCAAAATGCCCAAATCTCAGACGGAAGAGTATGGCTGGTGTGCTGTGCCACGCAACAGGACAAACCTCCCGTCAAAGGCCACTGCGAAATCTCCTTCAGTAGGCGTCGACTTTGATGCGATATGGCCTAAGACGGATCTTGTCCGGAGAGCTCAGGAGTACATCCAATCAGTACTGCCAAAAGAGACCTACAACCACAGTCTCCGTGTATACTGCTACGGACATACCATGGTCTCACTTCACTTCAAACCCTGGATTGCAAAGGCTCCAGAGGCGTTCTTCGAGACGTGGGCGTTGACTTGTCTCTTCCACGACCTTGCCACGACGCCCAAAAATCGGGGTGAAACACACATGTCGTTTGAGTTTCAAGGCGGCTTCCTCGCGCTCCAAAAATTGCAGTCTCTTGGGGCACCGAAAGCGCAGGCAGAGAGCGTGTGCGAAGCTATCATAAGACATCAGGATCCTGGCGATACGGGTACGATCTCTAGAATGGGACAGTTGATCCAAATTGCCACCGAATTTGGTAAGTCAAATGATACCTTGTTCTAAACTCCATCCAGGGCTGACAAAGAGATAAGACAACATGGGTTGGCAACCATGGCTACTTCACGAGGATGTCATTCAGAGCGTGGTTCAGCAGCTACCACGACTAAAGTGGTCTTCCTGCTTTTCGAAGACGATTGAAGCTGAAATTGCGGAGAAAGAGTGGTGTCACACTACCGCTATCGATGGTTTCTCAAAAGCAGTGGCTGGCAATAAGCTGATGGAGCCCTATGATTGATGCTTGTCTAACTCACCAGAGTCAAATTAGCCACTCTATCAGCTGTGAAATTCCGCCTTTACAAAGTATCCTCCACTATCACTCTGATGCCTGAATTCCATCTCACAGATCAATCATCGCTCACAAGGATTCCCCAGTCAGAGTTGGCTGCTTCGTCCATCCTGAGCCACTGGCGATTCGACGGCTGATCCTCAAACAGACACAAGTCCTCATTCGGATGCCGTACAATGAAGCCCTCTTTCCCACGCGGAGAGATTGGTTTCTCGATGCCAAGCCACTCCTGTACCGCAGCGGCAACCGCATCACCAACCAGCGGGAATAACTCTACGCATCTGCTGCAGACCATGCCCAACGACTCTCGCATGGTCTGAGTCACCGGTCCCCACTTCGACTTGGCCTGCTCATTGTCTAGTCGCTGCTTCACCTCCGCTTTGATCTTGTCCCTAGTGTTGGCGCTTGTCGTGCGTGACCAGCCGCCAGACCTGGTGGTTGTGTCGGCGTTGATGTGGGCTGCAAAACATCGATGGTCATCAATGACGAAGTATATCCCTGCGCAGGTCATGCAACCAGATGTACCGATGTATTGGACGCTGTCGGCAGTGAAGGTGTAGGTGCCTCCGCTGCCCGGCATGATGTGGCGATAGACTTGCGGCTGGGTGGCAGTGCTGTTCAATGTCGCAAGACGGATGGGTGGAGCCTCCTCTCTGATAGTATCATCTGGCCTTGGGCCCGATGGATGGGCGGGATGGTCGTCCTGAGAGTCCGATTCAGGTTTGAAACACGTGCGGCAGAAAGATAGGAAAGACCTTCCCATCGCTCTTGGAAATCGTCTGAAAGGCCTTGAGTGCAAGTATGATGGTAGAGCACATGATCACAAAGTTGCTGAAGAAACGCTAATTTATAGGATTGGGTTGTTTGTAGAGGATTTGTGGCTGTATACAATGCCGGACAAAGGGAAGGTCAAAACAGCAAACTGGTGGCAGGCCCTATCTAAGACTCATGTGTTTGTTACGCTGCAATGGCGGTCGAAGGACCCCAAGAACCTAGCATGAATTGGCTATTGCACTGCAATACAGTTAGAATCTGAAAAGTGTGAAACGAGCAAAAAGACTTACCATGTTGGTGAGCTCCCACGTCTCCGCACCAAGTTTGCCTTTCTCCTGCTCCTCGTCTTCCCAGTCGCCCGCCGCACCAGCTACAAAACAAGCGGCCATGAAGTGATCATCAGTTGCATGTGCGTCTCTATACTGAGGATGTTTCATCAGGCGGGTAATAGCACGCCGTAGCGCAGGGCCGCGGTTCTGCGTAATACAGTCTTCAACGCTTTGCCTGAACTCCAGCGCCCATCCTTCTGGCGGTGTCTCTTGTGCGAAGTTGTCACGATACTTGAGCATCGGCGCCCACACATTGCGGTACAAGTTGTGGACGGCGCCTCCGGTGCCAATCACCAGGTACCCTTCATGTCTTAGGGGCCGGATCTTGGTTCCCACCTTCATGTGGAGATGGGGGTCGAAGCGTGTGTTCATGGAGATGATGGTGGTAGGCGGGCATTTGTTGGGGAACATTCGAATGAGGATCAGGTAAGTATCGTGGATCCATTCGAACTTGTCGTTAGCTCGGGTGTCGATCCCGGCGTCGTTCAGCATTGAGATCACTCGGTTTCCGGTCGGAAGATCAGGCTCGAGCTTGTAGTCGACGTATTTGGATGGATGGACATAGGCGACTGGGGATTTTCCTGGGGACGGATTCATTGACACCTCGATGTTGTTTTCGCCCCGAGCGTCCCAATGCGCACCCATCATGATGACGCCTTTGATGCCATGTTCGAGCGCCTCGTCTCCGCATTTCTTCCAATAATCAGCCGACGTACTCTCCTCCCCCAGCATCATCGTTGAGCCATGGGAGTAGAAGAAGACGGGAGTTGGTGCTGGAACTGTTAGTGACTTTGCCCAAGCGTGCGGCGAATGATGATAGCCGTTGATCAAACGTACCCATTTTCCTGCGCTTTGTCTACAACCGATATGCTGCACTCTGCATGAAGCTGGGAAATTGTGACCTAATACTCGCTAAGCGTCAACTGTATTCAGCAACTGTCTTCGAAGTCATCATTCGTGATATGCGACGAGGTAGACCCAGCCGGGTCGGATACATGTGGGCGAAGTGTTTGGCTTCCCCCTACGCTGGTTCCGTGTTGCAAGCTTCCACCCTCTGCCACTTATGAAGACGCCCACATATCCGGAGTCCAAACGCAAGACGTCCACCGTATCCGTGTCCAACACATGCGACACGTCAACATAGAGAAGTAAAACACGAGCTCTAGAGAATAGCTACTCATAATTCTATCGTGTTATGTATGAACTTGATCAGTGAGTCCTCTTGCTGGCGTCAGCGTTGCAACACACTCGCCGAACCCAACACCGTCTCCGCAAAAGCCAGACAGAGTTATCGTCTCGCCATCTTCAAGATATCCTCTCTGCGGGGTCACGCCCTGACGCATGTGTTCCATTAGACAGCCGCGCTCGGTCTCATTTGCCCCGGAGACTGTCCCAGTAGCTATCAGATCTCCCGTGCGTAAGCCGCAACCTCCAATGGCCTGGTGAGCAAGACATTGTGAAAGTGTCCAGTACAGCCAAGCGCTATTACTGTTGCAGTAGGACTTTACGGAAGTCTGCCCATTCTCATGAGACTGAGCTTGAACTTGCAGTTTGATGTCAAGGGCATCGTTGCCTGAATCCTTGAGATAAGGCATGTCGACGCGCTCTCTAGGGGGCGATGCTGTCTTGAAAGAGCTAAGCGCCTGTGGAGTGATGATCCAAGGTGATACTGTCGTACCCGCGTTCTTGCCATTAAGTGGGCCCAGTGGATTCATCTCGAGAGCTTGTATGTCGCGAGCGCTCCAGTCGTTCACCAGGACATAGCCGAAGATATGCTCTTCTGCTTGGGATGCGAGGATGCGTTCTTTCCGAGGAACTGGCTTGCCCACTATGCATCCCAGCTCAAGCTCGTAATCCATCCTCTTGCTCGGTCCGAACACAACTTCGCTCTCGCCGGGTTTGCCTGCCCAGTATTGTCCCAAAGGGCGCTCGACCGGCGTACCAGAGATGTCAATGCTCGAGCATCTCCCGGCGTATCCGATGGGCATGTTGAAGAAGGCAGGTGGTGCTGAGCGCTTGCTTGTCATTGCCTCCGCCGCATTCTGTACATGATGGTGACTGCAAGACATGTCGGTGAAGTCTCCAATTGTCATCGGCAGATGCATCGAAACTTTATCGATTGGCTCGACTGCTGCTTTTGGAAGATTCGCCAGAGTCTCATCTTGCCGTATGAGCGTTTGAAGTTTTTGACGGACTGCCATGTGCACCTTAGGACCCAAGGCGGCAAAAGCGTTCAACGACTGTTCCTCCAAGATTTGGGGATTGATTGAATCTTCACTCAGCAAAGTACCGAGTTTGCTCAAGAATATAACATTATCTCCAAATCTTGTGACGGCTCCCAGCTTTGGATGGGCTGCTGATGAAGCAATACCGAAAGGGATGTTGTCGATGCCGAAATGCGACCCATAGCCTGCTAGAGGGCGTGACATTGTTGCAGATTGATAGTCGGTATTTTTCAGACTCTCCCTCTCGATCTCTGAGACCAGAAGATTCATGCATCGGCAAGGTCGACATGTCAATGGCCAATACCCCCACTTCATCCGAAAAACCCCGCTGGGCGGAAATTCCGATGAGGGGGTCCTCTAAACTACCCACTTTGAGATGTATACATGAATAGTTGTCAATACACTGCAAAACAACTGTCGAGAAGTGCTCGTTTGAACTGTTCGACTTTCAGGGGACGAAATTGACAATATGGCTCCGAATACAGGACTACCAACAATCAACCGCCTCATCACGACGCACAATGACAAAGGCGAGGCAATCTTTTCCGACACTTTAGCTTCAGAAACTCCACAGACCGAAGTAGGAGGCGGTGCGATCTTTGGCCTACACTACTGCTCTGAGAACTTTCCCGTCGAGATGAATCAGGACAAGGACATCCAAGCATACCAGAGCTATATGAATCAAGCCCCCGGCCTCGTGATTAGCTCAGGAACTGTGCTCAGGACAGTCGGTGAGCTCTTCCCGTTACACCCCCGACTCCGACCTGAGTGATATGCTGAACAGCTTCCAGATATGCCACCTGGTGCTCTCTCGCCTATGCACAGGACCGTTTCCCTGGACTACGGTATAGTGCTGGAAGGGGAGGTCGAACTTGTCCTGGACAGCGGTGAAACTCGACCAATGAAGAGAGGCGACATTGCCATCCAAAGAGGTACGAATCACGCATGGAGGAACATGAGCTCAGAGAAATGGGGCCGGATGCTGTATGTCCTGCAGCCAAGTCAGCCACTTCAAGTGGCCGGCAGAACGTTTGGCGAGGATCTGGCAGATATGGAGGGCGTCAGGCACAGCACGTGAGAGCAACTAGTAGCTTTGAAAATATCGAAAGTGGCAGGTCCTTTTGAAGCCATGTCCATCATCAATGATGCCGTAAATTGCTGAGGCATATGTCGGTGATCGCCATCCCAATCGAAGCTTCCAAAAGTGAGCTCTCGTAGGTCTTCGAGATGAATTAATTTCCTGTGGTCTCTCCCACTGTTACTTCGAAGTCTCTAGTGAGCTTGATGCCTTCCTTACTGCGATTCTCATCCGTCCCTAGTATGTGGCGCTCACTCTCATCATCCTTCAACTCTTTTCTCGATACATGTTGTGATCTCAACCGGATTGAATTCCCAATTGAGCGACTGTGGGTGCGGCGTGATGGTCTTTCGTCTGCCTTGCTGTGCCTGGAAAATTCGAGGAGGCGTGTCCATAAAAAGCGATATGTGGGGATGCAAGCCGTTATTATGGTGATGGCTAGCTCCGTAGAGCTCCATAGAATCAGAGACACAGTCTCATACGTGAAGTCGCTTCTTGCACTTAGTCCTTCCAGGGCGATCGCTCGAAAGATACCACAGACCCCAGCGCTTGAAAGTGGTCAGCACAGCGCAGACACATGAATCATTGCCCTACTCACAATACTCCCAAACTCATTCCGACACATGTGAGAAGACGCAAATCTTTTGCCATGTTCAAGTTCCAACCTACGATCCACGGTAGGACCGCATAGAAGAAGTCTGCAAAGGCGGAAGAGACTGATTGACACAGTCAGCCTAAGCAAACAAAGAAGGTATGGACATGAAGCTACTGGCAATCTCACCATGTGCTAGTCGCTATGATGAGCCTCCAAACCGGGCGGCCCAAGAGAACCACCTAGTCAGGAAGAGCTGTCAAGCAGTAGATTCTCTCTCTTAGAGAAAGGATGTTTTATTCTCACTTACCACTCAATGCGATCGACAGCTTGGTATAGCTGTTTGTAGAAATCCAACATCTGACATCTGTCAAGAAAGGATTCCACACAGCTTGAACAGGCGAGCATCTGACAAAGTCAAATATCGCAGTGACCACGCAAAGCAACCCGACCGCAGTGGTGATCGTTATCAGAGCCACCCTTTGAATTGGTTGCACCACAAGACGGAGCAGAAGGGCTGCAACACCTGCTTTGCTAGCCGCAATTCCAATTATACAAAAAGTTCGGCCTATGATTTCCATTCGATTGGATTTTACGATCCTGAGCGGCGTTAGATGCGCGCTCCTCTGACCGAAGCCGTAGGCTGCAGCAATCGTGCAGAATACCGTATACATCAACAAGAGAACCTAAACAAGCAGACAATCAGTCATTATTTTCGTTTCAACTCTGCAAGTCTGCAAACGCAAAGTCTAAAGCTGCATTTGACCTGCCTTGTGATCTTGGCCGGGATGCTGGGAAGTGGGAATACGCATACGGTAGAAGTTGTGATGAGAAAATCGTCCCATCCTCGAGCGGCCTTAGACGGCCATCGACAATAGATTCTCAGCCCGACGAAGAGCAGGCCCAACACTGTCTCGGTCCACATCACCTAGAAGCTAAGTTAGCGACTCATCAGCAATTTGTTGATGATGAAGACATACGCCGACGACTGTACTTCCTAGACCCTCTAAAGGCCACATACTGTAGAATCTTGCAAAGGGCGAGCTTCATTGGACATGTCAGTTGAGTACTGCAAGCAGTAACCCATATACTGTGTGGGCAAAACTAAGAAATCGTTTGCTCGTCCCAGCAATGTGGTCTTCATCTCGGCTGTGCCACTTTTTTGATAATGACATGACAATTCTCGCCCAGTCTCATGGATCATGTTGCAAGGTCTTGTTAGAACGTAACTGGTCGCTTGCGTCTGTCGAGAACCAATGCCTGTCCTTGTGGGTTCGATCGTTGACGAAAGGCTAGGGTGTTCGAGCGGGTCGTGGCGAGCGGTAAAAGCGGAGGATCTTCACGAAGCGCCAGGGCCGTGACACTAGCGTTAGGCCCGGCCCCTTCGTCTATAGCATGCCTCCGAGGCATTCAACGTGAGCCTTCAAGCCTTCCAAGGACCTTGACATACATTTCCCGTAATGTACTCGTTGTTACGATATTAAGGCATTGACTGTGGCCTCGCTATGCGTCCTTGAGGTGGAATATGACGATTTGCAGTTGGGCATTGCAAAGTCTGTAGACATAGTGCAAGCTCCACTGTATGTCTCTGTGCCGCAATATATAGTGCATGAGCGAGCATTCTGGGCAGGGAGCTTCGGGCGGCGCAGCTTGCAATGCAACACATATGCTGGTCGCTAGACATTTCGGCAGATGAAGAGTCGCATTGGGTCCATAATTGTGCAACCGAGCGAGGCCACTGTTGGGTCTCGTGCGATCATATAGGAGTCTGTGCCTCTCACTCTCAGGACTGAGCGTCGCTGGGTTTCCAGACAGAAGCTCGGCAGTATCGTCGAAATGACTATTGCGGCACTACTTTTCGCGCTGGCGGCGGGTTCAGGCTTTGTGGTTGTGTCGTATATCCACTGGCAATGTTTCTGTTCTCCATTGAGCCAGTTCCCGGGACCATTTGCTGCCAGATTCACGAACATTTGGCGAGCCATTGACGTTGCTTGCGGACGGCCGGATATCACTCAGAAGGCCCTGCACCAGCAGTATGGCTCTGCTGTTCGGTAAGTCGTAAGCTTCAGTGGCCGTGGATATGAGTGCTGAAAATGAAGCCAGCCTTGGCCCAAACTTCATCTCGCTGAGCGATCCGGAACTCAAGAAGACTATCTACAACGTGAAAGGAAACTTCGAAAAAGTTCGTCCCACCACCTTGCCTGCGGTGTAAATTAGAAGGAGACCAGCTGACGCTTGTTCTCTCTAGAGCGCCTTTTACAATGTCAACGATGTAAAGGTCGGCAGCCAGATCGTGTCGACGGTTTTCGGTGTGCGTAGTAATGCGGACCATGCGGCCCAGATGAAGCCTATCCAAAGGCACTATACGCTCGGGAATATCTTGACCTGTGAGCCGCTTGTTGATCGAACTACCAAGTCGTTCTTGGAAACACTCGACAAAAGGTTCGCGGTCGAGGCAAAACCTTTCCACCTCGATGAATACCTGTTGTATTGTGAGTATTGTTGCAGAGACCTAGACGGCCATTCGACACTCTATTTCGATCAACTGCTAACAGTGTCCTAAGATTCTTGGGATGTCATCAGCGAAATGACCTTCGGCGCCCCCCTCTCATTCCTGGACAAAGGTACAGACATAGAAAACATTCTCAAGGACGCCGAGTCTTCCCTCGACTACTTTGCTGTGGTCGGTCAGATGCCGTGGCTGGACTTTCTCCTCGACAAGAATCCTATCCACCCCATCGGCCCAGGATCGTACGGCGCAGTGGTGAGGATTGCGTTTGAGCGGACCATGCAGCGTCTTAAAGAGGCGGATAAAAGACCGGAAGATGCACCAAAAGACTTCCTAGACTTCTTCATCGACAAGAAGGACGCAGCCATTGAAAAGTCGTCCACAAATCAGACGGACGTCCAGCAAATAATAGGGTGGCTGATGATCAACGTAAGTCATATATTCCATGAAGACATGCTCGGACATGATTCGATGCTCACTTTCAAGCACACATGAAAGAGTTACGGCTGACATCACGATAGCTCATGGCCGGGGCAGATACGACTGCCGCGACTCTCCGCTCTATATTTTACTTCGTCATGAAGAATCCGACAGTCTACCGCAAGCTCCGTGATGAGCTTGCAGAGGCAGGACTGACCGTGCCAGTCGCATATAAAGCAGCACAATCGCTGCCGTACTTGAGCGCGGTCGTTCGTGAAGCATGCCGCATGTGCCCTGGCGTAGGTTTGCCGCTGGAGCGTATCGCCCCAGCTGAGGGGTTAGAACTCCCAGACGGCCGTTACATTCCAGCCGGCACCATTGTTGGGATGAATGCTTGGGTCGTACACGGCGATAAGGACGTATACGGTCAGGATGCCGACAGTTTCAATCCCTCCAGATGGCTACGCAACGTCGAGGCCGGCGAAACGGAGGACGAGTTTTCCGCACGCAGCAAACGCATGCGAGATGCTGAAATGACGTTCGGTGGCGGTAATCGTATTTGCGCCGGCCGACACGTCAGCATGCTTGAGATATATAAGGTGACGGCGACGCTACTGCTCCGTTACAATATTCACTTAACGGATCCGAAGCGGGAATGGGACCTTCAAAATTCTTGGTTCGTGAGACAGTCGGGAATTGAGGTTACCATCGGGCGTAGATAGGCTATGAACCGGAGAGGGCGCCTCACTGTCTGAGCCATGGTAGCGTCGCTGGTTCACAAGTGAGTAGGAGTCGTGTGAAGTCTTCGGATGAGTGTACTGTAGTCAGCTTGCGCGGGCCCTGGCCGCCCTGGGTCTCGGGATGAGATCAGATGAATCTATTGGATGGATACTTCCGTCCAAATGCCTCAGGCAAGTGTAGTGACCTCGGCATTTGAGGCAAAGCCCCAGCTCCCGTTCTGTTGATTCCAGGTCAGGGACTCACAGTGCACGGTGCATGCGGAGAATGTGGGGATATCAGCAGCGGATGTTGTCGTGGCCGGACAACCTACATCGACAGAGATTTGATCTGACTCGGCTCACGGAAGCCTCTTACCAGGCTTAAACACCGTGCAATCTATCCCTGACACCGGACAGAGAACCGTCCACGTGATCCGAATGGCCACTCAGTGATGCAACTAAGGGCTTTCGGCTCCGGTGGTCCCGCTGTGGCAGCTTCGATACCTGGTACGCTCTGAAGATGTCTGAGATTGCGGGAGAGCGTTTGGAGTCTTCGGAAGCTCGAGAAGCTGGCCAGAGTCTTAGCGAGGTCGCTGCTCGGCACAAATGCTTCCTCTGCAGCCGGACATACGAACGCCAGGACCATCTAAGCCGCCATTTGAAGTCCCATGAGAATGAGAGATCTCACCGTTGCCCAGATTGTGGCAAAGGCTTCAACAGGGCGTAAGAAGCATCTTTCACCCCGCATTCTGTACCGCGCTGAATCTCTGCAGGGATCTTCTCAATAGACATCGTGCTGCGCATTGGAAGACAGACAGCGAGCCCCTTAGGAAGCGCACTGGACGTGCTTGCGAGGCATGCATCAAGGCCAAGACGAAGTGCGAAGAGCAGAGACCCTGTGCTCGCTGCAAATCCCGCGATCAGATCTGCCAGGAGAGCGAAGGCCGGCGGTCGTCGATAAATCAAGCTACAAGCCCAGATTTGACAGACGACTCCCACAGCACTGCTCAGGGAGGATTTGAGCGATTTGCCGGCAATGGAGGCTCTCAAGCTTACTCTCAGGCCTTTGGTGACTACAGAGAAGCCACCGACGGTGTGAGAGCTGAGACCACAGGAAACTTCAGTCAAATTGGTTCGACAGAGCAGCGTCTTCCAACGACATCCTCGAGTCAAATGGAAGAGGCGAGCTTGCTCCTGGGTTTGAACTCCCGCAACCTGAATGAACCCGCCCTTGGCCCCTCGCAAGCGCTTGATCATGACTTCCATTCGACGGCTTTTGCAAATGCCGACGTCAACTTCCCAGACTTCTTCGAGCAGATAATGATGCCGGAAGGTGGCAGTCGACATCAATACGCAGCGCCATTCGATATATCAAACTTCACACAAGATTTGCCTATTGACTCTTGTGATTTCGACTTCTCTTTACTCTCGACCGGTTTGACTAGACCACCGACAGCCAACGGCTATCGGCAAGGCCACACAGGTGAAGCAGATGAGACACCTCACTCAGATATTCATCTCCGTACGAAAGCGTTCGAGGAGTCGCCCTGGTCGTGGAGCCACTGGATACCGGAGCGTTACTCACATGCGTTCTCAGGCCAAGAGGAGATCAATGTCCAGGAGAACCGTGTGCATTCTGCGGATCAACTAACCAGTCCTGCCAGCATCCGTATAATGCACTTCGACATAGAACAGCCCGCACGCGACCGCATGATCCGAGTTGTCACCAAAGTGGCACACCGTCACCTATCCATGCCCTCGTTCCCTTCGTTGGAGCTACTGGAAGACCTCATTGATGTTTTCATCAGTCAAGATAGCAATGAGATCACCTCATTCATCCACACAGGCACTTTCAATTCTCAATCTGCGAGGACAGAGTTACTCCTCGCCTCTGTTGCAGCGGGAGCTCGGTTTGTCGCCCTACCGCAGGTGTGGAAGATGGGTCTCGTCATCCAAGAGGTCGTACGCCTTGCAATAGCCGACGTGTTTGAATCCGACAACAGCACCACTCGGGAACTGCAAGCGGTACAAACCATGTACCTCTGGCTTCACATTGGAGCTTTCAGTGGTCTTAGACGCAAAACAGAAATAGCCTTATCCTTCCTCCAATCTCCCATCACCATGCTTTCATGGTCGAACGCCTTCAAAAGATCAAGATACAAGATCATTGTGCCTGATCTCAATGACTGCGATGATGAGTTAGAGGCCAAATGGCGGGCTTGGGCTGAGCAAGAAGGCTTGAAACGCCTCATCATTGCATTCTTCATCTTTGACTCCCAAGTGGCAATAGTCAACATGAAGAATGCTTTGATATCACCGGCACAAATGCAAATGCCACTGCCAGCTTCTCGAGATATGTGGCTTGCTCCAAACGCTCACGCGTGGCGCAACGTCTATTATGGCGTCAGACTCCCTGATGCCAATCCAGAATCTCTGACCATGCTCGACTTCTTTGGCAATAATGCCGTGTTACAGCAACTCGGCAACATGGTCGATCACCGTCTTTGCATGTTGGCCGCGTGCCACGGACTTGGTCACGAAGTTTGGAATTTTCGTCAACATGCGCGCCTACTTGCGCATTGGAAGAACCAAGGTCGAAGGGACCGCTGGCTGGCACACCAAACCCAGCAGCGAGATTTGAACGATGATCTTTCGACCTTACAAACGCACTGCGAATTACAAAGCTCATCTTCACAGGAAGCTCTGTTCACCCTCGAGCTCCATCTGATGACGTTGCATGTTGACCTCGAAGACGTGCAGACCTTTTCGGGCAAGTCTGGTGAAGAGGAAGCACGAAAAGTGCTTCCACGGATTCGCGAGTGGACTGACAGCGCTGGGGCAAGGACCGCTCTTAGGCATGCCGGCCAGATCTTCCTCATTGCCCGGTCATTCGAGAAGACAAAGCTTCGCGACTTCTACGCCGTGGCTGTTTACCATGCTGCACTGACAATGTGGGTCTATGGCATGGTTGCTTCGAATTCTGGCCTTCAAAGCGGAGAAGACGCATCACTGAACACGTCTTCACATCTGCCATCTGGAGGCCCACGTGGTGCTCCTCGTCAGCAAACTGCTCTGGACGGGTCAGATGAGAAGGCTTTGAAAGCATTCACTCTACTTGGTCAAGGCATGCCCGGAATCAATGACTTAAACGGTAACTTCGTTCCGTTGCTGAATTGCAAGGCCATAATGTCTATCGCGACTGCTTTGCTCCACAATAACTTTCCTCAGAGTGTGCATGGGCTGCCAGCTTTGGTTGCGAACCTTGCGAGCTTGCTTACCGAGTTGAGTAGGCTTTCCAGCAGAGAGTGAAGTGCATTCGAGCATGCCGCATCGCAGGTGAAGTACGCTTTTTAAATAAGATTATTCGCTAAGACCCTTGAGGCTTGTCCAATTAATATCCATGGAACTTCAGCTTGACGTTGTGTCAATGGACCTGTTATATATTTTCTGCTACCTTCTTTCACTAAGAACCTACCGGCCTATGGCTTTGCAGGTACGATTGGAAGTGTGACATAATTCACATGCTTGTCACTGAAGTGCAGGTGGTTCAAACCACCGAACACTTCTTTGCTCCGATCTTTCGGATGGTTGTGACCAAAGATGCCGCTTCCCTGGGTGTCTCCGCTCGATACTTCAAAGACCAGCTTACCACCGCGCTCCACTACCACGTTCGTTGGCCATTCTTCGACATCGACATCATAGACAGTGTCTGGCTTTACTTCCTGGACATCTGTGCTGCGGTATTCTCTGTGCGGCAGCCATTCTCGGTGTTTGGGATGAGCGTCTTCTATCTTGCGCAGGCTGACTCGGAGCCAGCCTTTCGTGAGCGGCACAGGGTCGCCTGCCGTACCAGTGTAAAAGACTTCCTTGCCTTCCGGTGAGACGTGTCGCATTGTCACGAAGATATCGATGTCAGACGGCGCGTGGCCCGATTCGCTAGATGCGGACAGCGCTAGATGTGCCACGACATGACCAGTGATTTCCGTCTCGGTCTCGAATGGCGGTGTGGTGAACTGAACAAGTTGCGGATCTTCCAAATTTCCTAGAGTCTTGTACGATACCTTTCCTTCCTGTCCAGGGGCGGGCGCTGACGTGGACAAGGAGAAATCGGGCTTCAGGTAGAACCGTGTATACTTTGTGCGTGCAATTGGCCACTCGCTTTCAGATCGGCGAGGGTATGCCTTTTCAGCCTCAGCGTTGTTGAATCCGACGTCTCCCTTCCGAAGAACGACTTCTACGGGCGGCACCTTGCCCGGTTGCGACCACCCAACCCGATCTTCTCCTTTCAAGAATGCGTCCAGGAAGCTTCGCTGTAGCTCCACTTCCTCTTCATAGTAGAAAGGCAGATCATGGCGGCCGGTGATGAACCGTAGATATTTCAAGTCGCTGCCAGCATGCAGGTATCCTTGGACGTTACCTCTTAGGTGAAGAAGTATACCGCCCCAGTTCGCCACTGATAGCAGCGGTACCTTGATGTCGGCAAGGTCAAACTCTTTGGACGCATAGTAATCCTCATCGCGATAATGGTTTTTCACGTTGTCGATGGTCTGGTCTTGTCGATTTCGGACAAGCTCTTCTTCGGGTAGATCCCCTTCAAGAGTGTCTGGGCCCCAGTTTGCTGCACTGCGTCCGGGACGACCGTACTGGTTGGACACGACTTGCCGGTTCCACCAGAAAGAAATGAATTGGTTGCTCAAGATTCCACCATGCCGGCATCGATCACGATAGTAGTCGCTCATGCCTTCCCACGGAATCATGGCAGCCAAACCTTTCGGCTGACGGGCAGCGACTCTCCACTGGGTTCCAGCGTAGTAAGAGATACCCAGCAAACCAACTTTGCCAGAGGACCAGGGTTGATCTGCTGCCCACTCGATGACCTCAAAGAAAGCTTCCGATGTTCCTTTCGACATGGTGTCGAGGAGACCCGGGCTTTGTCCGCAGCCTCGCTCATCTGCTCTTACAATGGCGTATCCTTGCTGGGTCCAGTAAAGGGGATCAGGGGTCTCCCAAGCACTGTGCTCCGACTTCTGGTGCGGATTGACTTCCGAGAAGGATTTGGGATGGAAGCTGGAGAAATCATTAGACGAAACTCCTTCTTGCAGGAGATGCGAACTTACTCCTTGTACGGGATGTCTTTCCCATAAGGTCCATACGTGGCCAGCACTGGCACAGGTGCTTGTGTTCGTGGGCGATAGACATTCACCCGTACAAGCCCCTCAGACGACTTTAGAGGAACCGTCACATTCTGCTCTAGAATGTAAGGGAAGCTTTTATCATCCACCGCATGGATATCGCGGATCTGGTTCGGCATTTTGGAGGTGACTACCAAGCTGTATTAGTGGGAGACGCTGGGGAGAGAGACAAGCAGGGCACGAAGTGGGATGGAGCGACACCTTGGATCATGTTTTAATTGCCTTGACCCACACCTGCTGTCGTCTCCGAACGCTTCGTCGTCTTGCGTTTGGACTCCGGGTATGTGGGCGTCTTTCCGCCCCCACATTTCCGGAAACGACGCATGCCATCTTGGGCCGGCCCCCACGGCAAACGTCGGGATATCCAACGATTGGTGTTGTCGGGCTCCGAGTATAACTCTAAGCAATGCAAGCGATAAAGCCACTGAACTCCTTTCGAATACCTTGACACACTGATCTCTAGCAAGCCTGGAAAACTACACATCATGGCGCATCCCGAAGCGTTCCAGCAGTGCGAAGGCACACCACTGCGCATTCTCATTGTTGGTGCTGGTATTGGTGGTCTTTCAGCTGCAATAGCTCTTCGTCAGCAAGGCCATATAGTTGAGCTGTTCGAGCAGTCCAAGATGTCCCAAGAGACCGGAGCAGCGATACATCTGGCTTCTAATTGCAATGGCTTGTTGCGCAGAATGGGCCTTTTCGCAGAAGACCTCGGAGCAGTGGAATGCACCACAGTAAAAGAGTTCTTGCCGCATACGGCCGAAATGAAGTATACGGTCGACGCTAAAAGAATGGGCGACAAGTTGTGGACGCATCCGTGGCATCTCGCTCACAGAGCTCACCTCCACACTGCACTTCGCAACATGGCAACCGATTCTGACCGCAAAGGGGCACCGGCAAAGTTACATCTCGCTTGCCGTGTCAAGTCAGTGGATCCTGAATCTGCGACCATCACACTAGAAGACGGGTCTGAATTCCACGGAGATCTGCTCATCGGCGCAGACGGAGTGCATTCGAGGACGAGAGCCAGCATCCCAGGCGGAGACAAGAAGCCGTTCGACTCTGGGAAGAGTGCCTTCAGGTTCTTGATTCCAACCGAGACTCTCAAAGCGGATCCACGCATTGCCGGCTACATAACCCCCAGTACATTGACCATGTGGATTGGCGAGGACCGAAGACTGGTGATGTATCCATGCATGGACAATACACAGATGAATTTCGTCTGCATACACCCGAGCAAAGAGTCAGAAGTGGAAGGCACGAACGAAGCTGGTAAGTCATACGTCTCAAGTTGCAGATATTTTGGCGAAATATGTGTTCGACCGCTGACACTCCCGCAGATTGGCAGAAGACCGGTAGTAAAGAAAGAATGCTTCAAATCTACGACAGCTTCCACACCAGCTGCAAATCGATCATCGAGAAAGCTGAACAGCCAAAGATATGGAAACTGCTCGATATGGATAAAATGCCAACGTTCATCCACAAACGCTTGGCCGTGATGGGTGACGCAGCCCATCCATTGTAAGTGACGCCCCTCGCTCGAATCATGTATGGACGGAGGATGGTCCTGACAATATTCAGTTTGCCACACCAGGGACAAGGCGGGGGCCAAGCTGTCGAGGATGCAGTATCTTTGGCTGTCGTTCTTCCCTTGGGAACTCTTCCCGAAGAAGTTTCTGAACGACTCCAGATCTACAATCGATGCCGTTACGAGCGAGCACATAAGATTCAGGACTTCACTCGTACTGCTGGTAAAGACGCCAGCGAGCTTGCGGCGGAAGGAAAGAAGCTTGACATGCATGAGTACCAAGCGTACAACTTCTGTCACGACGCTTGGGACTATACCAACGCTGCTTTGAAAGATCACCTTGTCAGTAAAGACAAGATTGTGCGGTTCCGAAGTCCTCTCAGCTTCGGCCCAAGCCCCGGACCTCGTCGACCAATTGGACTCGATCCCTCGCATTCAGCAATCCAGTCCTTACGAAAGTCAAACCCAGAGGCTTTCACCACCTATTCAGTCCGCTTCCAGACTTCAAGAACTTATCTACAGAATATGTTGCCCCCGGGATTTGATTTCGCGACACCAGGAACCAAAGTGTATGCAAGCATTTGTTGCACAACTTTGGACAACATGGCATGGCTTGGTGGGAAGGGATACAATCACTGTGGGCTCTACATCCATGGAGTGAGCTATACGAAACGGGATGGCTCTAAGCTTCATGGTACCTATCTTCCCGTACTATTTGAGAATTTGACTGATCCAATCATCACCGGAAGATCAGAGCTTGGGATGCCCAAGCTGTTCGCCTACATCAATGTTGCACCAGGAAGCAATGAAAGCAGCTGCAATATCTCGCTCAGCTGGCGAGGTGCGGAGTTTGGCAATATCGAAATTGCCAGTCTGGCTGAGGATGACTCTCCAATGGTCAGTGGGACAGCTCATGCAGAGCCTCAACGTGGCCCTGGTCCTCCACCGCCACCTCCAGAGCAAGGCCTCTTTGTCTACCGCTACGTACCCGCCGTCGGAGAGCCTGGCAAGGCTGACGCTGAGTACCCCGTCTTCGTACCGAAGGCGGATCCGCAGCCAGGATCCGCAGCTCCTCAAAGTCTGAAATCAACGAAAGCCAGACTTCAGTTCTCAGCTTGCGACTGGCAATCCTTGCCCACTTTGCACCACATTGCAAGGGATCTGGCGGAGATTCCGATCTATGGCATTGAAGAGGCAAAGCTCACCAAGGGCTATGGTGTGGATGATGTAAGCGGTGCACGGAGGATTGAATGATTGGAGTACTGTTGACATGCATTTATTTGCCAATGAATGTTCGAGTTCCTAGGTGAGATAGCACTGGTAGAAATGTTCAAATTCGGAATCAAATTGCTCTTGAAGGATTGAAGTAAAGTACTGGCAAACAAATTGCTTCTGAAGAATATCTGCCCTTGCGTTCATCCTCAACTACCACTCGCCACCAATCGCATATTTGAAGAAATCGCTGTTGAACCTCCCTCCCGTAGCACGCCACCAGTGACTAGCAGTCGACATCATATTTACACCTTGATACCATTAGCTAGTGACTGTGACCTTTAGTGTGCTGCAAACATACCACCAAACATCACTCTCACGAAATTGCGTTCGATCTCACTCAGGTATGTGTTTCGGGCGGCATCAAGTTGTTCATTTGCCGCACGGTATGCTGGGACGCGCCTCCATTCGGACTCCCATTCTATTGGCGCATGCGATGATAATTGCGAGGCCGGATGCGGGTTCGGAGGTGGAGCGACTGCGGCCTCTTCTGCGTTTGGCTGCGAATGGTGGAGTTCGTAGTCTGCCAATGTATGTCGCAGTGTAGTAACACGCTGGTTATCGGTGACCGTGACGGACATGTTGGATGATAATTTCGAGATCCTCGCTGTCTCTCAATGATGAGCTCTCGATAGTACCTAGGTATGGATTGCTTCTGCGCGATGAACTTGGTTTGGTATCCCCACGGATCAAGGAGATACCCACCGGTTCCGGTCCCGGAAATGTGGAGGTCTTCACGGAAACGAGTTTGGGCAGGGAGGCCAAACACAACTGCTGTATCTCATTGGCACACCATAGCATCTGCTTGCCATCTGTCTGATTCCACCATCTCGTCGGCGATAGAGTCGGAACCAACAAAGGCAGGTTGAAACACCATTCAACAATGACGAATAGCTTCCCGCAGATCAGAGCGGCTGCGATTGACGGAAGGGCCGTGAACGTGTATTACCGCCAGAGACAAATCGAAAGACTCCACGATGCCATCACGAAAGTATCCACAGAGATTCTGAAAGCCATCGAGACAGATTATCACTACGCTCCAGCCGAAGCGGCGATCGAGATGCATCTGGCAATGCAAGCGCTAAAGTTGGACTACGCTTCGCTGCAACCCAAGCAGGCACATCACGACGAATACTTGATTGCATCTGGAAAGAACGCTGGATCCAACAGAAGGCCTGTCGGCGTTGTGTACATTGAGCCTTGCAGCAAGCATACGCTCTTCTACTCGGTCGTTGTCCCTCTAAGCTCTGCGATGGCAACAGGCAATTGTGTGATAGTACTCGTAAGTAGCACCGCCGGCAGAGCACAGCAAAGAGATACTAACAAGGTGCCAGCTCGAGAACAACCTGCGCACACTCTCAAGCCTCTTGAGGGAAGTCTTGAGTTCCTCGTTGGACAGCGACACCTTTGCAATCGCCTTAGTGCCAATAAAAGACGAATCGCTGCTCCGGTCAGCCTTGATCGTAAGACAAACCGGCAACGAACAGGTACCCGGACTCAACCTGCTCTCCTCGCCGGCCAATAGCAGGACAGTCGCAGTCGTCGACCGCACCGCCGACATTTCTCTGGCAGCCCGGGAGCTCGTAGCAGCCACCTTCGCATTCGGAGGTCGCAGTTCCTACGCACCGGACTACATTTTCGTGAACGAGTTCGTGAAGAGAGCTTTCTTACAAGCAGTAGTTGCAGAATGTGCCAAACTGAGCGCTCTCCCACCCGCGGAAAAGGGCTCAAGGCCACAGCAGGCTATAGACGAGCTCGTGGAACATCTACGACAAGCCGATCCGCAGAGCAGGGTCGTGCTCCAGGATCAGAAGATGGCAGTACTTGACCTCTTCGATCAAGCCAAAGTTCCTCCCACGACGAAGAACGAGTGTCCCGTGATGCTAGTCCACGCAGTCCGAAGCCTAGACGACGCCATCGATCTCATCGGCAGCACAAGCAACCGCGCCGCCAATCTGGCAGCTTATCACTTCGGTAACCCCGCCACAGGGAAATATCTGAGCCAGTTCATCGACGCAGAGGTCTCGTTCGTCAATCACGTGCCTAGAGAACTTCTGGTCGGTCCGGCTTTCCCTACCGGTCGTCCGCTAGAGCTTCAGACTAGATACCCGAGGGAGCTTTTTACCGTTCATCGACCTGCTTTTATCAACTCTCCCGCCTCGGACCAGAAGATTAGAGAGGTGCTGGGTTCGTCGAATCGTGCGGCTTCTGCGAAATTGATAGAGGTGGCGACAGCTCCACTGAACGTCATGAAAAGGCATCCGGGTGGCGGGGTTGGGTTTTTCGAGCAAGGGTTTTTGATGAACGCTGGGATTATACTTACAACGACTGTCAGTATTACCGGTGTTGGACTCTACTGGTTGGTGAAACATGGAAGGACTCTTTGGTAAAAGATGAGAAGGGTGATGGAGGCTCTTGAGATGGCGTGTATGCCTCGGTGGATTTTGCTATCGACTGACTACTTGACCTCGAGCCTCAATGCGTCGTATTGTACGTAGGTCGATGTTGGAAGAAGCGCGCTCTCGTAATCGGTGGCGTTGTAAGGCAAGCTCAGGATCAACTCGTTCTCGCCACTTCGCAGGAGACCAGCGTCGAATGTGAACTTGTGTGCTAAGTTGTAGCAGATGACCGCCGAGCGGACCCCACAGGAGCTACTCTGGTTCCAGGGGATGATCCAGGATGGTTGCTCGTATCCATTGATGACGACCGTGTAGGGCAAATCGATGTAGGGCTCGCTCGCATTGAAGACGTCCGTGTTGCCCGCGGCTGTCTTGGCACCACTGAGCTGCACCGTAAGTGTGGCCTCTGTCTTTTTGTGGAGGGAATGTTTGGCAACATCGAACAGAACAGTCCAATTGTTCACGTCGCCGTCGCCGTAGTATGGGTCCTCTCTCAAACTCCCTTTCCCTCCGTAGACACTCCAGTGGATATAGTTCAGATCATCTCCAACATCGCTCTCACCAACTCGGAAAGTGACGCCTTCGGGGAAGTCTTCGTGGTAGTCATACGCACCCCAGTAGATCCGGTACTCTTCAGGATGAAGGGGATGCTAGAATGGGGAATTAGCCAATGTCTGTTTGTGATCAATCCCAAGACGACGAGATCAATTAGGAAGACCTGGATCGGAACTTGCTCTCACAGTGTCGGCCACCAGCCATGACACCTCGCACATATTTTAGGGCACAAGGTTCTCAAGGTGGAAACTTACAGTAGGGTCGAGCTCGTACCCATGCCGATACTCGCCACTAGACTTATCCGGATTCCCGATCCGCCAGAGCTCCGTACCGGCCGATTCCTCTCTCCAATGAACCTTCGTCTTACTAGTTTCACCAGCCTCTACAACAACATCATCCTGAACATACTGTCCAAAGATGCCCTCAGCGTATACCGTAAGCCTGTAAGTGTCGGCCTTCACCCGCGGAATCTCCACTTTACCGGTGTGTTCGTCCACGTCGGCCCAGTACTGGTAGGCTTCCGTGTCGAAGACGTTATCTTGGAAGTCGACGCCGTTCTGGGAAAGTACGGCAATCGGGTGGCCGGCGCCGTGCGGGAGTTTGATCTTGCCCTCCCAGCTTCCTCTGCCCGACGAGGGGACATAGTTTGGTACGTGAGGAGCGATGGAATCGTAGAAGTCGACGTTCCAAGTTGGCGAAGCGTACTGTAAAGCGTCCTGACGAAGGTCCTGTAGTGTTGCATCTGATGAGCCTTTGTTGAAGTGGTAATACTGTGGTCCGAATGTGCGGTCAAAGCCATCTGTGATATTGGGCACTTGGTTACCGTGGTGGTTGGAAGACTGATCATATTATTAGTTTCTTGGCTTGGTGTGTTTTGGAAAGGACTGACTTACGATGTAGTTGTAGACGATGCCGTCGACGGTCAGATCGGAATGCAAAGGTCCACCAAAGTAGGTATCAATCTATATTCACATCATGAGTTTTCTCCACTCCGGAGGAATCAGATTCATTGTATCTTACCGTGTTCATGACCAACCAGGCGCCATAAGTCGAACCATCATCACTGTAGGTTCCGTCGCCGAAGAAACCATGCACTTTATGGTCTTGCCATGTATCGCTATACATCGTTAGCGAAGACGGTCATCTGACAGTTCCGTTGAGCATACCTAAAAGTGTATTTGGTGAAAAATGACGACTCTTGAATGACGTATGGATCGCTCTCATTGTGCAGCAACCAAGTCGCATCCTGAACAGTCGTTGCATTGGAAGTCCTGCCTTCGACCAAAGCTGCTGGATTAGCGTAGGGCAGTGGTGCATACTGCTTTTCATTGGTAGACAGATGAGTCCAGAGAGGTGAACTTGGTCGGAAGAGAGTCCTGAGCTCTTGAAGGTTTCTCAGGAAAGGAGTAGTCTCATTGTAGTAAGCGACCCGGCTAAACATGTGCAACCCGGTCTCGCTTTCACGCAGGAACCAGTATTGCTCCAGCCGTTGTCCGGTAGACGGATAGACCTCACTCAGCACCATGCCGCCCCATGGCTCTCCAGACGAGTCGTTGCCAGATAGTAGCTTGTATTCCGGTTCGTATGAGCCGGGCCGGTAAAAACCTTCCGGGGTGCAGTAGCAATCGAGATAAGGTCCAAACCCATTCTGGTTACTTCCGCTAGGATTGTCTGCTGTCGGTTTTTCGAACTCGTCGGGTCCTAGTAGATTTTGTCCGTCGAGAGCCAGCAAATCAATGGCCCCAGTTGCTTTGTTCACAGATGCGTAAAGACGGTCGTTCGCTAAAGTCAGCCGTTCATCGTTTTCGGTCGCGCTGAGTGTTGCCCATGCGCTGCCAGCTGATAGGCACAGCGTGGTGAGTGTGGAGACACGCATGTCGAACAAATGCAGGTACGATATCACAACCTACAATCCTACTACGTGCGAATCAGTCTACTTTGAATGATCGTATCTTTCGCTTCCATGCCGCATGACATGCTGCGACACAAGCATATGTGCTGCGGGGACGACGCATTTCGGGTTGCTTTGAACCGGCTGCGATATTGAATGTGAGTTTACGGAAGCAGAAGAGGCCGGGAAGAGGAGAAGTCGAGATGGAGATTCTCCGTCCCGTCCAAACAACAAATGACATCTCGCGTCACTTTCGCGATTCGGCCCGTCCACACCCATTGCTTTGATTTCGCTTTACCACTACCATGTATCTACCCACTGCATACCTTATCTACCTTTCTTCGCCACATTACAAAAACACCCGCAGCACTTCCACCAAAGTCATCATCGCCATTGCCTGTCCGTATGGCATACTTGTCAAAGGAATGTCGTAGTAGTGTTGCAGGTCGGAGCCCATACCCGTGCCAAAGCTCACTTCACGCAGCTCCCCATCATCACTGATCCTCTCCATCACAGCCTTGACCGCTTTCAACGCCACATCCTCGTAACTACGGTCTATATATCGTTTTCGGGCCGCTTTCAACATCCCATAAGCGAATCCGGCAGTCGCCGACGCTTCCTCGTAACTCCCTTCGCTTTGTGGCTTGTCTAAGATGGTTCGCCACATGCCATTATCCGCTTGAAGACGTTTGAGTGCTTGACATTGCGCTTGAAGCGTGTCGATTAGATGGACCCTCAGCCCGTCATTAGCCGGCAGATCCAGAAGCTCGATGAAGTCCGGGATCACAATGGTCAACCAGCTGTTGCCGCGGGCCCAGCGAGCTCTGGCGAAATTGTGACCGAAGCCGCCTTCCGCCGAGTTGTCGAATTTCCAGCCGTGGAAGAATAGGCCTGTCGTTGGGTCAAAGAGATACTTGATGTGCAGCAAAAATTGTCGTTTGGCTTCTTCGATGTAATGCGGTCGATTCAGCAGCTTTCCGATTTTGGCAAGCGGAAGCACCGTCATCATGAGCGTATCATCCCTGTATCGCTATTAGCAATCATCAGGGGCGGGAGGGTTTGTTTCCTCACCAAAGCTCATTGGTGTTGTCGGCGGCATATGTAACATGCTGCATGCCACCAAAGGGCGTCCGGGTCAGATCGTACATCGCCCATTCGGCCCATGAATCCAGCCAAGGCAAATAACTCGGCTCTCCTGTACGCTCGTGCAGATATGCTAGAGTTAGGAAAGGCGACATGGTATTGATGTTCTTCGTCGTGCCGATGGCAAGTTGCTCACGGAACCAGCCCGTGGCGGTTTGTAATGCCTTTTCGGACCCCGTCAGGAAGTGGTATTGACATAATCCGTACAGACCGATACCATGTGTCCATCTACAATGAGCAGCAAGTCAGAACCTGACAGACATTGGGAGATATCATCGGCTGTACAAACTTACTCCCAGTCATTCCAGCCCTTAGTGTCGATCACGCGGCCATCTTCTAATCGCAAGAGGAACTTGCCCGTCGTGTCTTTTATATTGACCAGGTTCTCAATGAGCAAGTCGACCTTCTGATGCAGCTGAGCAGCCTGCAGGCCGTGAACGGTGATGGGTTGTTGCGGCATCTTTGGGATCAAAATGGTTAATTCAAATCATGCAGTAGCTATGTCAATGAATACGATGAGCTATCTACAATATGAAGACAGCTCTTTCTAACACCTAGCATGATTCAGACAGGCAACACAAAACACCGAAGGCGAGAAGACGATGCGGCACCTTCGCTCCATGTCAGACCGAAGGCCGAAGGCGCAGGATTCAGCCAAGATACAGCCCTCCAGCATCTCCACAAGCTTTCCCCAAGCGTCTCCGCAAACCCGCATTCAGCCCTCCCTACCAACCAACACCTTTCAAGCAAAGCGCTTACTCCTCCCGGCTTGGTGCTGCACGAGTCAATCAATCCACCAATGCTATGTGAGCTTGGCCGCCAACGAAAGTGCTTGCACAACGCAGATCATTGACAAGATTCTGGTTGAATGCCCTCCGAGATGCACGTCTCTGCGGATTTCCAGGATAAGACTAGTCCGGAATGTCTTAAGAAAGACACACAAGAAATGTTCTTTTTCCATTGATTTTCCCTTCACTTACGGTTCTGCAACTCAATCAGCAATCATGGGAGGCAGTATCAAGGACGAGAACGTGCCCATGGAGGCGATCGATAACGGACGGGATGTCAAGCCAGACATGGATGCGGCGGCGATCGAACGAATCGCCTCGCCAACTGACATTCAAAAGGAGCAAGACTACTCTCGAATCGACCCCGAGGTCGCCAAGTACACGACGGGAGAGTATGTCGAAGTCTCAGAAGCCGAGTCGAAACGTTTGCGACGACTGATCGATACTCGCGTGTTGCCTATCATGGTAAGGAAACAGACAGAGGGATTTGGCCCAACGAAGATGGTCGACAATAGCTGATATCGAGACACAAATCAACAGATCGTCACCTACTTCCTCCAAGCGCTCGATAAGGGCACCATGTCCTTTACCAGCATCATGGGCATCCGCGAGGACACCAACCTCCAGGGTCAGGAGTACTCCTGGCTGACGACTTGTATCTACATCGCGATTCTCATCGTCGAATACCCGATCAACCGAGTGAGTCTCCCACCCCTCCTCTCTCCTGCCCATCCAAATTTTCCATCCCCAGAAACCGATGGGAGTAACGACAGACCATCGCTAACCAACCCGATCTTCCCAGCTCGTCCAAATCCTCCCCATCGGGAAATTCCTCGGCACTGCTATCATCGGCTGGGGCAGTATCCTCTGCCTCCACGCCGCCTGTCACAATTTTAAAGGTCTCGTGACTGTGAGGACGCTGCTGGGAATCTTCGAGGCCGTCTGTCAGCCGACGTTTTTGGTGATGAGTGGGATGTGGTATAAACGGTCTGAACAGGCGGAGACGGGTAATATCTACACTGTTTCTTGGCATGTGGTTTTTTTGAATGTGACGGGATATGGGTGCTGACCGTAGATCGGGGTTGCAGTGACGTACTGGTATATGATGAATGGTGGTCAGCAGATTGTTGGCGGGTATGTCAAGCTTACCCGATCCTTGTCATTGTGGAAAGATCACATCGATCAGGCAACTGACTTGATTTAGGTTGCTGGCGTACTGTTTCAGTCTGATCCCAGAAGGTCGGGCGCTCGCAAGCTGGCAAGCTATCTTCATCGCATATGGCTGTCTGTCGGTACTATATGGAGTCTTCGTACTTTATTGGCTTCCCGACTCCCCGGTAAGTGTTGCAAAGCTCGCCCACTAGCCCCTATCATCTTGTCTTCAAATGAGAATTGTCCGGATGCAAGACTGATTAACCTTTGTCCGATCGCAGATGCGCGCCAAATGTTTCTCCGAAGAAGATAAGCGCAAGATGATCGAACGGGTCCGATCCAACGAGACGGGTCTCCAGAACAAAACCTTCCGACCCGAACAAGTCAAGGAAGCCCTCTTGGACATCCAAACTTGGTGCTATTGCTTCATCCAGATCTGCACGACGCTGCCGACTAGTGGACTTGGAGCCTTCGCCAATATCATCATTAGGTAAGTCGGCACTCCCCAACTTGCAATCAAACCCAGTCTCGAGCAAGACCTCCCTCGCACGGGCATACACCATCTAGAGAGCAAAGGCTTACCTTGATTCCCCAACCCTAGCGGCTTCGGCTTCACCGTCCTCCAGACCCAACTCCTCGCCATGGTCCTCGGCGCCTTCATCATCGTCATCCTGCTCTCCTCCACCTGGCTAGTGAAGAAAACCCAGCAGAACCTCTGGGTCATGCTGGGGTTCGTCGTCCCCAGTTTCGTCGGCACTATCGTGCTCATGACGGTGCATAATGATGGCCAGACTTCCACCGAGGCGGGTCTGTTGATCAGTTATTATATTGTGCTCTCGTTTTGGGCGGCGCAGACGTTGGGAATGAGCTTGTTGAGTCGGAATATTGCTGGACAGGTGAGTTCTTTTCATCCCCCTGGATCCCCGTTCCTCCTCTTGTTGCCTGGAGGAAAGGTGAATAAGGAAGTGATCTGTGATCTACGGGCATCGTCATTGGAAGTTTCATCTTGGCTGACATTCAATCTTCACTCTTTCGTGGAATAACAGACCAAGAAATCCATCTGCGTGACCCTCAACTTCGTCTCCTGGGCGGCGGGCAACGCAATCGGTAAGCACCTCTCCCCCTTCCTCTTTCCCCATTCCCTTCCCCCTCCATCCCAATCCAATATCCAGCCAGCCCTCCCACCCAAACCCAGCTAACAAACCCCCGTTCCCCCCTTCATGAAAACCAGGTCCCCAAGTCTTCCTCAAATGGGACGCCCCGCGCTACTTCATCGCCTTCGCCACGCACATCGGGTGCTACGCCCTGCTGGTCCTCATCATCCTACTCCTCCGCTGGCACCTCAAGCGGCAGAACCGTTTACGAGATCGGCTCGCCGCCGAGGGAATCGCCGAAGCGGCCGATGCGTCGCATCAGCATGCTTTTGAGGATTTGACGGATCAACGTATGTTTCCAAACCCTCCCCCACTGTCTTCCCTCCCTTACTTGCATTTTTTTCCCGTTGTAACACTGTCGCCCACTGCGGATCCTCCCCAAAGAGAGAGAGAGAGAGGGAGCAGGAAGCAAGTCTGCGGGATTCTCTTTGTGCTAACCTACCTTTCTGCAATTTTTTCCAGAAAACCCGAATTTCAGGTACATGTACTAAAAAAAATCCCCCCGCAACGACACTCGTGATTCAAGAGGTATCGGCAAGAACAGACAGCCGATCCCTCAGAGGTCAAGGAAATGTGAAAAGAGAGAGAGAAGGGTCACAGTTCGAGTATGGGGGGCTAGGGATTTCAAGAAGCATGTCACTACGAGAAGATGTATGGACGAAAGGGAAAAAGGGAATCAGAGAAAGAATTTATATAGACTACATTGAAATTCAAAAGAAAAAATCAAGACGAAAGATTGTAGATCAGACTTACTACGCTTTCACGTTTCTTGAGACATTATGAGGAGGGACCTAGGCAATTGGGGGGGGGGGGGGGGAGGGGGGAAGCCACGCTAAGACAAGCAGAAGCAGCTAGGGAATTGCTAGGAGCCGGTTTCTCTCTCTTTTCCCGGAAAAGGATGTCTTTCCTACTTCTCCAGTCTAGTCTCAGATCCGCGCCGGAGGGAGAGGGGAGACTCAGACGGGTCACTTGTTGTCGCTAGGCCAAGTTTTTCGTTGCTCTTGCCGAGACCTGGTCTTGGGATGGGAAGGCTGTCTCTCCCGGCGCCTGTTCTCTACCTTTCTTATTGCTGGGCAACTGTGTTGCAAAGATCGCGATTCCGTCTGCTCGAAACGGGGCTCGGTGGATTGGAGGTGGGAGAAAGGTGGATGGTTCCGGCAGCATCCTTGGGTCATCGGTCAAGAAGGCCTTCCACTTGGTTTCTGGATGCTGCGTTCCTTGTGCGGCGTTTGCGGACGAAAGGGGCATGCCTCACCACTGAACGCGGGATCATATGTATTTCCTCTCCGGGTCGGCCGTATCCAGCAGATCCATCGTCTTCTCATACATCGCAAAGACGATCCCACCACTGAAAATCAGCCTCCCCAATCTCGGCAGCGCACCACTCCACAGCTTCCAGAACCCTTCGTCTTGGACAATCTTCACCCCGCAGTCCACGGAATGCTTATACAGCCCCTTAGCATCCAAACTCTGCATCCGCGTCTTGACCGTATCGATAGGCTGGGTAGCATACACCGTCACCGTGCCCGCCAACCCTCCAATCGCGAACGTCGCCAGCGTCCCCAGCTTCTCCCCGGGCGCCACATAACTCTGCGCCGCCTGCTTCAGACTCGTATACGCACTAAACCTCACCGCGCTATTCGCCGCCTGTCGCGCAGTGGTGGGCACAAACCCCTTAAAGAACCCCCGGACCCCTTGTTCCCGCGCGATGATCCCGCTGCCGTGTAGGAACCCCCGCATCCGTCCCTTCCCGGACTTGCGGTCGTCGATCAATTGCGTCTTGATACTCTCGAACGGCGTGACGGCTACTAAACTCTCGGTCGCGCCTGCCAGGAACCCCGCGACGACTGTCATCGGCCCACTGATCCCGCCCCGGCCATCCCCGAGGAGTTGCTTGTACTGGTCGAACGCGACGAAGCGGACCCCGGCTTTGATGCTGTTCCCGATTATCAGCGTCGTGCACCCCGCGTACCATTGGGGTCCGAAAGCCGGCCAGGGGAGTTTTTGCCCCGTCGGCAGGCGCGAGTTCAGTTGGGTCCGGGTCTTGGCGAATTCGGCCGGATAGGTCACGGCGATTTCGATGGCACCGGCTGTTGATCCCGCAATGATGGAGCGGAGTGGGGAGGGTTTGTCCGAGGGGGTGGGGATGGGTGCGGGTGCGCCGGTGTTGGGGGCGGGTTTGGTGGTTGCCATTTTGGAAGGACTGGGGTGTGGAGAGGGAGGCGCGAGGGAAGGGGTAGGAAGGCGCGGTGAGAGGGTGACTGCCGTGCGGAGGAAGGGAGTGGTGTTTTGGCAGTCGCGGTGGAGAGGGAGAGGAAGCAGTGGGTGGAGTGGATTCCAGGTTATTTCCCCAATGAGGTCCGATTGCGGAGCGGGCGGGAGTGGAGAGTATGTGAGGAAGGAGAGTGTAGGTCGCTGTTAGGGTTAGGGTTAAGGCTTAGGGTTGCGGGGAGCTCGGGATAGCTTCTCTTACCTCCGAGCGTGCCTTCCCTTCCCAAACTTGCATCAGCGCTGTTTCATCTCCCGCCGACTTTCTCGAATCCTCTTGCCATCGCTCCTGCCTTCTTCCTCTATCTTAATAGAAGCTGCAGTCCACCCATATCAACCTTCCTCGACTATCACACCCGCATCTCCCGTCTTCACCCGCCACCATGATGTCCCTCCGTGCTTTCGCCCGCGCGGCTCCCCGAATCACCTCCCGCATCCACTCCACCACCGCCACTGCCACCTTCCGCCCCGCCCTGCAGTCCGCCATCACCCGATCAAGCGCCTCCTCCCAGCTCCCCCGCTGCTTCTCCACCTCCTTCCGCCGCAGCGATGACGCCGCCCAGGAGCTCGCCGCCAAGCTGCACCAGGAGATTCAGCTCGAGACGGAGGAGAACGCCTCTCCCGCCGACAGCGACAGCAACATCGCCGCCTTCACCTCTCAGAACCCCCACTGGTCCATCCACGACACCCCCGGCGAGCAGGAAGTCACCCTGACCCGCAAGTACGACGATGAGACGATCACCGTCTCCTTCAACATCGTCGACTTCAACACCCCGGCCTACGAGCAGGAAGAGGCCGACGAGGCCCAGATGGATGAGGAGGAGTCCGATTTCGCCCAGATGGACCACCAGAGCGGCGGCGGCAACACCAAGGGTGCCATTAACCAGGGTCGCACCAGCGCAGGTAACTTCAAGGTCGCTCCGGAAGACAATGTCGCCCCGGCCGACCGCGACAGTCTGAGGAGCGAGGAGGACGAGCAGGAAGGTGGCCCGGCTTTCCCGGCCAATGTCAATGTGCTCGTCCAGAGGAAGGGCAAGGTACGTAAAAGACCTGAAAGGAAAAGCCGGGAGGGAAAAAAAAAAAAAAAAAAGACCAACTATACCCCATCGCTAAGCAAAAAGCTAACTCCCACCCCCCCAAACAGGGCGCCCTGAAATGCAACCTCATAGCCGACAACGGCATCTTCACCATCCAATCGGTAACGCACCTCCCGGACTCCCCCCTCACCTCCTCCAAATCCCCCGCCGAACTCCTCCGCGACTCCGCCGTCCCGGAGACCGACACCCTCTACACGGGACCCCCTTTCCAGCAGCTCGACGAGGAAGTCCAGTCGCTGATGGAGGCCTACCTCGATGTTAGAGGGATTAATACGGCCCTGGCGTTGTTCGTCCCGGAGTATATCGATGTTAAGGAGCAGAGGGAGTACCTCGGTTGGCTGGGTCGGGTGAGGGGGTTTGTGGAGTAAGCAAGAAAAAGAATTGAGGAAGTGAAAACTGGGAAACGCATGGATAGGCTGGTTCCCCTTCCTTCTCGGTCGGTTTGTTGCTGATGATGAGGATGAGGAGGTTTTTTCCCCGGTGTACGATTATTTGGAGGGGAGGAGGGAGCATAAGGATGAAGAGGAAGGGTGGTTGTTTCGATTTTCATGGGAAATTCGTAGCAAGGGAGGGAGGGTGAGAGAAAATAATCTTTCCTCTTCTTCGTCTTCTCTTCTTCCGTCTCACGAACTATGGCATCAGTAGGCCAGAACTGGCAGGATGGAGCCGGTATCGGCGCAGCTAAGAGGGGCGTGTCATTTGGGTCGGAGGAGGAAGGGGGGGCAGTGTAGGAGGAAAGAAGAAGGGGGAGGGAGGAAGACGGAAAAGGGGAGGGGAAGGGGGAAGGGGATATTGTATTAAATGAAGACTTTCTCATCTCTTTATTTTTTGTTTCGATTTTCGTTTGAATCAAATACGTGTATGAATATATCTCTCACCCTACCTCGTCCTCCTCTTTCGTCGCAGAGCTTTCTCCTCGTATCTTTTCACAATCCTCAGAGGCCTCTCACTCGTCGGTTCGAAATCGGAAGTAAAATCTTCTTTAATCTTGCTACTGATGGGTAGATGAGATCCACCTTAACCCCTCGCCCCGAAAAGAAATGGAAAAGAAAAAGAATGAGGATTCTTCAAGACTCGCTGCACCCGCTAGTCCATCTAGCAATCTTCCCTAGTTTCGTTCTCTTCAAGTATGCATACAATGGAGATTCTTCTTAACGATTTGGTTCGATCCGGGAAGTGCAGATATACTGAAAGAAAAGAATTAGCAGGGAGCCAAGAGAGAAAGAAAGAAAGAAAGAAAGAAACAACCAAAAACCAAAAATCAAATGGATGTTCACCCGGAGATCCGAGCCAGCGGGAAGAAGAGTAAGGGAGTGTGACGGTAAGCAAAGGCATTTGGGGAAAAAAAGGTTTTCTGCGGATTCGTTGATAGGGCCGGCTAACGCCTTGGGAAAGCAAGAACGTTCTTCTTCTTCTTCTTTTTCTTTTTTTTTTTTTTCTTCCTCTTCTGCCCCTACTTACATTCTTCCTAACACGGAACTAGCAAACCTCGCATATCGAGCACGAGGCGGACGGGAGGGGCATGGTTCCTGTTTGGGGTTTAGAAAATGGGCGGAGAAAAGAAATGGGGACTTTGCGGTTAGGCAGGGCAAGGCAAAAGAACCGAAACTTCCGGAAAGAGGACCATGATAAACCGAGTGCGGAGAGAAAAACGCAAGTTAGATTGATCATCTCAATCTTTTTTACTTTCACTACAATCCTAAAACCCCCTACTTTCTCCCTCCCTCAGGAATCTCAAGACAAAGCCTCCACAAACGCCTTCCGGCCCGCGCTTTCCCACGGCGCGAACATGACCGCCCGCTGCGCATCCCCGACCGTTCCCACGCCCGCCAAAGCGCGCGCGAGTCCTTCGGCTTCCATCTTTCCCGAAGGCGGGACGCTCTTCTCGGCCGTCTGGAGCGCCATTTCGGCCGCGTAGCCCTCGCCTGTCAGCTGCGCGAGGAGGGTCCAGGAGTGTGTGCTATTCGGGTTCAGGAGGGAGGAGGTCTGGGCTTGGAGGAGTTGGGGATCAGCATTCGTTTCATCGGAGGCGGAGGATGAGAGGCCGGCAAATGCGGAGAGGAGGTTGGAGATCCCGGTATTCTGCATCCCGTCATCGATCTTCGTCCGTAAAGTTAGGAGGTCCTCACTAATAGCTTCGACAGTTTCGGTATCGTCGTCTAGAGCGGCGATAGCGCCTAAGAGCGTCACGCATCCGATGTGTTCCGGGTGTTTCTCTACAGCTTCGAGGAGTTGTTCGCGCGCTACGCTCTTCTCTTCTCTCCCGCCATGCGCCCAGAGGACTTGGACTAAGAGACAGACGACGTCGGGGTTGGATTGGCTCTCTTCTAGTGCGGACCGGAACATGGTGATGGCTTCGGGGCTGCCTTTTTGGAGATTATGTTGGGCAAGGCCGGCGACGAGGTGGGAGGAGAGGCGGAGTCTGGTGAGGGAGTCTGGGGAGTTGAAGCCGATGTCGTTGGGTGAGGTGGCGTCTGAGGTCAGGTCGAGAGCTGTTGTGGCATTTTCTGCTGCTGCGTGGAAAGAGGAGGTGGCGAGTTGACAGCGGGCTAGGTCGGACTTGGCTTGAGCGAAACGACCTAGAGCCGTGAGGCTTTCGCTTTGTTCGTATTCTGTTTCGGCAAGAGTGCAGAGGTTGGTGAGGGTTTCGATGGCCGTCAGTAGACTGCCTATACGTTCTTGGAGCAGTGCGGCAAGGTGACGGTAGGGCACGTCTGCGGGAGTCTGGATGCGCAGTTGTTCGAGAGCGAAAACAGGTTGGATCAGCTGAGTCAGGTCGTTGGATGTGTGTTGGGCAGTCAGGAGGTGATCGAAACTTGACAGGGTATATTGCCGTTTGGAGATGGTTGAAGCAGAGTCCGAGATTTCAAAGGCATGGGTGAAATGGTTGAGTGACTCCTCTGCTTCTCCCAGTAAGAGAGCAATAAGTCCTTCGCCGACCCATGCGTGAGCATACTCAGGATCGGTAGATTGTGCTTTCCCAAATGCCTGATGTGCCAACTTGAGGTCATCCTGAAGCATATAAAGTACTCCAAGATTGGCCCAAACCTTTGCGTTCAGCTCATTGAGATGCAGCGAGCGGACGAAGGAATGCTGTGCGACCTTGGGATTGAGAATGGTAGTGACGACACCAAGGGCGTTCCAGAATTCAGCATTACCGGCTTCGAGCTCGATGGCACGTTTGAAACATCGGACTGCCGCCCTCAGATATCTCTTTCCGGCCTTTTGATCGCTGCAGACGAAAGCACGGTGTTCGGCCCAGCCAAGGTTGTACCATGCTACTGCTTGCGCGTGAATCTCGTGTGTACTGGTGAGAATGGCGCGCTTGTAGGCAAGGATGCCAGTCTTGATGGTTGCCGGGAGCGTTTCTTTAGTTGCGTCACCTTTGGCCTCAACATTGCCCTGGCCGAGCCGGTCGACGTCCGCGAGTAGATCATACACACCGTCGGAGCCCGATGTGGCTAGTAGTGAGTTGACAGTCTGCAGCGGAAAGTCGTCGTTTGCAGACTGTACCCATGAGACCAGCATGCTGGCATCGCCTACTGCCTTCCACAGATTGAACGCCTGGGGCCTTTGTTCGACAATCTGCGCTGCGATATCGATGGCTTGCTTCGCGCTGTCGGCGGCCTGACCATAAAGCCCTGTCTCAAGACATCTCCATGCCTTTTCGACAAAACTTTGAAGAAGAGACATGAGCACACCAAACTCATTGTTACGCTCTTCAAGAACCTCCTGAAGACCCTGAATGGCATCATCGTAATCACCAAGCTCACGATGCACGTTGGCCAGCATGTACTTGGCAAACCACGTCTCCCCCGATACACGCATAGGAAAGCCTTCTGGTGGCTGAAGAGCATGGTTGAAGGTCCGCAGCGCAGAGTTGTAGCGACCAGAATTGTGATAGCTCTCACCCAGACCAACGTAGGATTGATAGTCGTCTGGTGCAATGCGCAGAGCCGCCAGGAAGGATGTAATCGCCGTCTGGTAGTCTTGTCTATTCATCTGCACAACACCAAGCGCCGAATACGGCCAGCTTAGCCCTTTTCTCTTAGAGCCGGGTGGTGGTCGTGCACGACCTGAATCGACAACACGCTGCGCTATCACCTCGACAATGTCCCAGTCACCTTGATCAGCGAATGATTTGGCAAGTCGTTCCGCGGCATACGTTTCGGCAGGGGACAACTCAAATGCTTTCTGGAAGCACTGCCGCGCACGCTTCTTGTCCTTCGCATAGTCGGTGTAATAAATTCCAAGACTCGTGTAAGCCGGAGGGAAGTTGACGTTCGTCTTGATGGCCGAGAGGAAGCGAGCGTAGGCGCCCTCGCGTGACCGCCGAGCGGATTTTGATGTGTCGAGTTCCCAGATACACTGGCCAATCCGATAGAGGACCTGTGCTCGGAGATCTCGAGATCGCGGATTATCTACCTTCAAGGATGGTAGATACGACTCCAGTTCTTCTCTGGCTTGCTCATAATTCCCGCAAAGCGCGCGACACCAAGCCAATTCGGTGCCGATATGCACATTGCCCTCGTCTTCCTGCAAAGCTTTTGTGAAATAGTCTACGGCATTTTGGTACTCCTCGGCTTCTTCAAGGATCAGCCCAAGACCAATTAATGCCGGTGTCCAGCGAGGCTTTCTCTGCAAAATGTCTTCGAACAGTCTGCGTGCTTCTGCGTGGTTTCTCGGGGCCTGCACATGGACTAGTGCCGTGGCGAGCGTACTGTTCAGCGCATCTTTGGTATTTTGCATGCTCATACCCAGCCTCTGAGATGCTAAGGACACTGCTTTCAATCCTGCTCGTGCGGTCTCTGCAGCGCTTTCATGCTCTTCAAGGTGGAGATAGTGATCTGCGACAAGGCGATGAGCGAAGGGAGACTCTTCGGCTTTCGCTAGACCTTCCGTCATCAGTACCAAACGGTCTTCAGGTGTAACATTCTTGCTCCAGATGTCCTCATCCGCATCGTCATCCTTCTTCTCGGGCAGCGGGAAAGGGCTCAACTCGCTTGTGAGCCAGCCCTGAACGATTTTGGCCAAGCCTGACTCTTGGAAAAAGACGACAAATTCCCGCAGAATATTGACGTCCAGGTCACGCATATCGTCCAGATCTCGAGTTTCTAGGACCAGGTTCCAAGCTAGCTCAAAGCCGTGATGAATTATAACCATGCCTTCTGCTTGATCGAGCACTTGATCAAGTTTCTCTCCCTTCCGCTCTGGAGGCAGGATCGTCAAGTACTCGTAGGTGCGTTGCAGCAGCTTTTCTTCATACTGCCGCCGCATTTCATCGTCGCCGGCCCAATTGATGACCTCTCGGTACAAGCTTTCCAAATTGCTGTTCCCAAGAACCTCTCGCTTTACGTCCGTGGTGACTTGACCAAGCCTAGCTCCAATTCGAGTTCTGCGCTCACTGATCTGCTGCTTGATGCGCTGCGCCTCTTCCTCCTCGGTGATTTCGGCCAGCCGCATGTACGTGTGAGATGCGTGCGGGATACGCCCTTCTAAGCAGTCGTAGACTGGGCTTCCAGGGAGCAGCACTTCCAGGACACGTTTGTACTGGGCAGTGCTACCGTTTTGCTTGGCAAATGTGGTCAGTTTGTCGATCGTGGTCTGGCATCTATGCTTGTCGTCGGCGTTGGCAAAGATTTCTGCAGCTTTCACAGACGCTTCACGATACTCGTCGACCTTCTTGGAGCCCTGTGCTTCGTATACACTGCAGAGACCAAGCCATGGCTGGCTGTCCTCCGGCTTTGACTTTGCGGCCGCTTGGTAGGTCTTCTCCGCTTCATCGTACTTTTCTTGTTTCTCCAAAGCGCGACCGAGGAATAGTCTGGCGAAGAAGTTCTGACTATCCGAGGCGAGTACTATCTGGGCCTCGATCACTACCTTGTCCCAATCCTGTGCGTCAAGTGCAGCTTTCGCAGCCTTGAGGTTGGCTTTAGTCGACATGCTTGCGACCTGCTTCGTAGATACGATGGTCCTTTTGCGTTAGCATTCAGTCTCCAGAGCCGCCATGTTATATTCTCGCGGTTGGTGTCGTCGCCACCAACAACGTTCAGAACGTGAAGACGTTGCGGACATACTGACGTTTGCCATTCGAGATCTAGTGGCGGGAATACCCGACGCTAGCATGCACCTTCCCTTTACACGTGCAGTGTATCCAAATCCATCCCCTTACAATTCGACATTCGTGTGGCAAAGCCATACAGGATACTTCAATGAACAGTCCTGGTGATTGGACTGCCACGGCGCTCTTCTCGCCCTCTAAGGCTCGCGCACAACAGGCGCAAGCCAAGGACTGGGCGTCAGTAGATGCGTGGCTTGGAAAGAAATACGGCAAGCGAATCCCTACGTTTGAACGGAATGAAGAAACACTCCAGGCTCTACTCACTCTCGCCACTGCAAATGAGGGTGCCGATGAACAGCGCAGCTTGATCGACAAAGTGGAGAAGCAAGCGCTGCATACGAGTCCCAAGCGGACTCCCGAAGACGAGGGTCTCTATCAGGAGTTGCTTGAAAGTCTAGATGCCCAGGCTGCAGAATACCTAGACAGTCTATCAGGAAGCTTTGCTGCTCTGGGTGCTAGCAATATCCTTGAAGCTGCATCAAAGGTCTGCAGTCTACAAGATGACCAATTTACCGCAAGTGAACAGATCAAACGAGCAGAATCTCAATACAACAACCTAAGACAGGAGCACTCTCGACTGAGGAATATCTTGCATACGCTACAAAACAAAGAATTCACCGTACCCACCGACTTACCACAACAGACTTCTGAGTGGGCGCGCAATGCCAAGCACTTGAGGGCCAAGCTGGCAGAGTACGACGAGCGCCTGAGTGCAATTCGGAATGCTTCGGGAGTCAGCTCTTTGCTGGAAAGTGTGTCTTCGAAGTCACGAGAAAATCAAAAGCAAAGGATGGAATTCAGAGAGCGGGAAGTCGAGCTTTCCGCTTTCGACAGCTTGCCTTCTGACCCTCGAGCTGCAAGAGCCGAGTTGGATGAAGCTCGAGCGAACTTACGACGGCTCACCGCTAGACGTGACGCTCTTTTTGAAGATATGCTTGCGAACCAATGAGCGCTTTCTTCTGGTACATGATGATCTACCACTCCGCACCCAAGCTACAAAGCAGCGCAGAAAGCATCAATCTCCTGGGCCACTTCATCACCGGCTTCAATGCAGTGCCAGTGTCCGACTCCCTTCAGAGTCTTCAAATCTTTCCTGCTGCTGCCTAGATGTGTCTGAATATACTGGCATCCCTCGAGTGGCGCGGACTTATCGTCCTCCCCCGCCAGGATGACAACAGGACATTTCACGGCCTCAAACCCTCCCTGCGGTTCCTGCATGCCCAGAATGGCTCCACAATGAGACGCATAGCCTTTCGGTTCCTGGCTTAGTAGCAGCTCACGAATGAAAGCGCGATGCAGAGGAGTACTCCTTGACCCAGTCGCTGAGAGAGGAATACTATTCGCCAACGGCTCCATTCCGTCTTTCATCACCGTATCGATCCGGCTCTGGAATGCTTGCAAGGGCACCGACTTCGGATTCACAGGTCCAATCGCCACAATACCCGCAACCCGATATGGATGAGCGGCAGCAATGGTACACACCATAGTCCCTCCCATCGAATGGCCTGCAATGACGGCTTTGCGAATTCGCAGATGATCCATCAACCCCACCACGTCCTCTGCTAGTTGCGCAAGAGTGAGGTTCTCGCCTTTCGATTTTGATCGACCGGCACCATAGGTGTCCATCGCAACGCAACGATAGCCTTGGAGCCTCGCTATGGCCGGCATATAGAAGTTCTGGGACGATCCGAGGCCGTGTACCATCATTATTGGCGGCTTGCCGTTGTCTTGTCCTGGTGCAGTGTCGGTGTAGTGCAGTACATGGTCATTCACAGTCGCGAAAGGCATTTTCTCGGGCAGGGTAACAGCGAGGTCTGGCTTTTCAGGATCTGATGGAGTTGGCTCGGATATGAGGGCACCTTACATCTTCAAACAAAAGAGACGCCAGCACACTTATGGCGGCTATTCGCCGGCGAAAACGCAAGCCGCTGGAACTATGACGTACCCAGCTATCTAGAGAACGGGTATTTCAACAATTGGGACTTTACCTACATCAGCTTTTTGTCGTTCTCAGATGGTGCTTTATAACTCTACTTATCGAGTACAACGCTGTTATGTCAGAGCATTTTGGTATGAGCTGGATGTTTTCAGTGATGACTCTCAAATAGAAACAGCTGTCTCAGCGCTGGCTTTAGATATTCGACAACGACTGCAATTGCTACTAGTACTATTTCACAATTTTTTTCCAGTCGAAATGGCAACAAAAGGCGCTTCTTCAAATCTTGGCCCAGTATGCAAAAGCATTGGTGCTTGATATCGAGCAGATCCGGACCTGAAACAGTACTTACAATGTGAGCGGACTCATGTCTTAGGGTTCTTTTTCCCACCTTCTAATGTGAAGTGAACTCGCCGTCTTTTGTCGTGGAACAGCGTTCTTGTTGCCAATGCGAAGTCTAGTATTCACTTCCACTTCATGCATGATTTAAAAGTTTCCCTATCGTTTCTCATAGTTTGAAGCGTTCCACGAGCAACCCATGGATCACGACAAAGGTTAAATACGTGAAAGCCCAACATAACTTGCATTGTACTTCTGGAGAATGAGATACCGTTGGTTGCCTACTGGTGCTTTCAAAAGACAAGATAAAGGGTCGGCGGCGGTCTCATGCTACTACATTTCCATGGCTGACAAGCAGCTCAACTTGCTCATAATGTCCAGCTTCATAAAGACTCTAGAATTGACTTACGAAGGCATCGGCAAAGACATGATGGTCCACAGATATCCCCACCACCGCCGTCGAAGGGTTCTAGATCAGAAATCTACCCAAATTCCCCATCGTCTGAAAGCTCCCTCGCAGACGCTGATGCAGCACCGCAAAGACACAGAAAGAAACCGGATAAGCCTACCCACCTCCCACACCAAAATCAACCACACCAAAGAAATCCCCATTAGATCCAGCGCCTGGCATCGCACAATCCCCTTCATCCAACCCTGTTCCCCCGAAACGAAGAACCCACCACCAACCCCCCTACCATACAGGCAGAAACGCATCACGCAACCCCAGCCGGAAACCGCGTCTCAGCCACCCATCCCCGACGACCTCGTGGAGCTGGCACACTACATCAACCACCTCCCGCGCAACCCTCGAGGGAGGAAGCCGAGCGCCAAAACCAACAACGACGACGACAAACCTCCTAGCGGCCGAACTCCCTCCTCATCTCCCTCCAGCAAAGGATTCCCCAGCCGGAATACACTCAAACGCGACCCGAAGCTCAAAGGCGCCATTAGTCGGAAGACGGGGTGTCTGCTATTGGAGAAGAGCGGGGCGCGGTTGAGAGGGTGGTGGGGCGACGAGAGGTTGTTTTCCATGGGGTTGTGGCGGTTTTTGACTGAGGAGGGAAGGGAAGCGGGGCGGGAGGGTTTGGCGGTGGGGAGTGAGGGACGGTAGGGGAGGGGGCTTTGGGGTGGGAGACGAAGTGGGGAAGAGGGGGAGAGGGGAGGGGGGTGGGGAGCGAGGGAAGGAAGGCGCGTTTGGTGTTGGGAGGTGAGGTGGATGGGGTGTTGCTTCTGCGCTTGTTTAGTGATTGTCGTGGGAGTCTTATGAAAGCGGCTTGTAGGTCCAGGACCTTCGATCGATGTTTATGATTTCTGGGTCCTAAGAAGGCAGGCATGTTAATGTCAGTCCGAGTTTGATTTTTGGGTCTTTCAATCGTGTTCGCAGCTATTAAGTACCTGGAGAAGGATAAGCAGATTGTTCATCACGTGATAGCTTCCAGAAGTGAGGTCCCGTCTGATCCGTTCCTCCAGCGAGCAAGAGCATATGTAATACAGCGATCAAAGGAGTAACAAATCCGTACCAGATCAACACACCATACACGCACTTCTTGTTACAAGACTCTTCGTAGACACTGTACCGAGTGGCGAACTTCTGTAGTTGGTCCTCCTTATCTTACATCGCGACGCAGCAAACAACATCGCATCCCGGATCCCTTTTGCCAGCTCCAACCCCCACCCTCCATCCGCACCTCCGTATGTTACACATCCTCCGCCTCCGCAGATCGTACTCGGCACAGTCGCAGCGAGGACACTCACCAGTACATGCCCACCTACGGAGCGAGAATCGCGGCATCTCTGCCGGCCCGCTAGGTTGGTCGTCCGCGAAGTTGGGACAGGTGAGGAGGTCCATGCCGTCGGCGCAGGGTTGGTCTAGCTCGATCCTGCACAGGCTCTTGTTAGACTCTGTGTGTAGTCCCTGGTATCTCGGGCTGGGTCATGGACCAGGAGTGTCCACAGTGAAGGGAACTCCAGTAGAATGTACGACACATGATCGATCTCCGGACTATATACGCCGCCGAGGTAGTCGTCGCCTGGCTTGCTTTCCAAGGCTCCTGGTTTGTATCGGAGAGCTGGCTTGACCTTGGTGTAGTGCTCTGAGGTTGGAAGGTCACAGGCGACGAGGTAGGTGGGGCCCAGATTGCTCCTTCCTAACTAAGCCGCATTCCGCATTTATTTCTTCTCTGGCGGCGGAGGTGGGGCTTCGTAATCCGGGTCATTCTCTGCGAGCTCGCGCTCTCGGATGGAATTCATCAACTCGTACAGCTGGCCGACTTGCTGGTCTGGTCACGCGGGTCTAGTCAGCGTCACACGCTTTCAAATGAGGCAGTCACGTGTTCTATATGGCAGCCAGCACTTTACATACCGCTCATCTTGTCCACCTTGCTCTTGTCCATCTTCTCACCCCGCCAGTTCTCGCCCTCGATCTGCTGCGCGTACGTCTGCCATTCGGTCAGGAAGCCGACAATGTGGACCGGGTTGTCGGTATCGCGATGAGCGCGGAACTCGCTCTTAATGTACTCGTCGCCCAGCACGCGCATCTCGGCCGGGAGGAATTTGCGATGCGCGCGCAGAAGGCGACGGTACAGCGGAATCGGGGGCAGCAGTGCTGGTGGGACTTGCTTCAACCCGGCAGACTGGGTACCCACCCCTGAAGGTACTGCGAGGAGACGAAGAGCTGCGCGCATGCTGATTGACGGTTCGAGTGACTACGAAAGGTGACGATGAAGATCAAAGATTGTGCAGATGACAGCAAGAGTAACCGCACGAACTGCACCAATGGCTTTGATGTGGGAGAGATCCATAAAGTCTGATGGCTTGCCGACGTCATTCATAATACCGAAAAATGTCCGTATAGTTGCGCAAACCCATTCGGACACTCGCGCTCCCCTTTCGATCTTTGCCGCGAGCGCGTCCTACAACAACATCCCCACGGTAGCAGCAACAGCGACACAATGCGTCGCGCAAACATCAACTTCAATGCTCCATGGACCGCACGATTCCTCGCTTGATCGGACTCGCGAAAGGATCCGCTTGGCGATACTCTAGCGCCGCCGACCAAACAGCCACGGAATCTCACCCGCCGGAGCGCAACACTGGTGGCAATTCGTCAGATACGAGCACTATGATACCCACCCCATCGACGTCGCACGTGAACTACAATCGTGTCTACGAGCCGGCCGAGGACTCCTATCTCCTGCTCGACACATTGTCCGCACCCACCGAAACCGCATGGCTCGCGGAACGCTTCCCGGCCGAATCCGCCACGCCGCTGGCTTTTGAGATCGGCTGCGGATCTGGCGTAGTTCTCGCTTTCGTAGCAGCGAATGCTGAGAGCCTATTAGGAAGGCCGGACGTGGCGACTGTAGGCATCGATGTTAACGACTTCGCCTGCAAGGCTACCGCCGACACTGTCTCCCTTGCGATCAAAGAGGCCGCACCGACCAACCGGTCAGCCTTCGTTGGGAGCATACATGGCGATCTCATGACATCGCTAACCCCCGGCGCTGTGGATCTTCTTATCTGCAACCCTCCCTATGTCCCGACCGAAGAACTCCCCAATGAGTCCAATCTGGATGATTTCGCCGACCGCGAAGATTTTGGCTCAGATGAGGCTTTCGAGCGCGACTCCAAGTACCTCGCGCTCGCCTACGCCGGTGGTGTAGATGGGATGGAGGTAACGAACCGGCTCCTCGAGCAGCTCCCCACTGCCCTCAGCCGACGCGGGGTGGCGTATATCCTCCTCTGCCACCAGAACCGGCCGGAAATGGTGAAAGAGCGCGTGAGGGCGTGGCCGGGCGGGTGGTCGGCCGAGACAGTCGGTTCGAGTGGCAAAAAGGCCGGATGGGAGAAACTCTCCATCCTACGCATTTGGCGACCTTGAGTAAAAAGAAAAAAAGAGAGAAAAAAAGCCGTATCCAAAAAACACATCAATCAAACCAAATGAAAAAGCCGGAAAAACAAAACGGCTCCTTTTCCCTCCCTTTCTCATCAATCCCGCTCCGATCTCTCAAGCTCGCCACCCCAATGAAACTCCGACAGCCCCTCATTCCACGGCTGCTCACTGATGACCCCGGAATCCTGCGCCTCTTCTAGCGAGCCGCCATTCGTATAGGCAGCCGCCTTCTCCCCCGACACCCCCGCCGCCTGACTCCGATCCAACTGCTCCGGCACACTCAACGGCCACAGATTGACATCGAACTCCTCCGTATCCTCCGCCACCCGCTCCGTAATACACCGCGTCTTGTACATCAGGATCGCGCCGAGCGTCTCCCCCCTGTGCGTCTGGCTGACGTGCTCCAGATACGCGTCCGTGCCTGTATACGTCTCCCGCCTCTGGCCCTGGCCCTTCGACCCCACGTCCTGGTACACGCAGAACATACACTGGAACTGGTACTGCTTCTCGCGTCGGACCTTATACTGCTGAACATGGCTCTTGGCCAAAAACGGCCATCGGATCTTCATCCCTTTCGCTTCCACCGTGATGACTTTGGTCCAGATCTGGTCCAGCGGTAAGTGGCCCGCGAACGCGCATTTGGATTGCGTGCACGCGAGCAGGTAGATGCTGTTCCCGGACCACCCTTCGTTGAACTCTTTGCTCTTGGTCATCGCTTTGCGGTCGCCGTTTTGCAGTTTCCACGCCCCCTTGCAGAAGCCGAGGAAGTCGTTTTCCGGGGTCGGGGTCGGCACGGCGCTCGAGGCGTGTTCGTTTTTGAACGAGGCGGAGCGCGCCACCGACAGCGCGTTCGAGAGCGATTGGCGCGTTGCGCCGGGCGTTGCGGGTCCGTCGGGTGGGACGCCGGGGAGGAGGGAGTCGGTGGTATCGCGTCGTTCTGGTCTTCTTCGCGACGTCTCGGAGCTTCGGGGCAGGGACTGGTTGTCGTCTAATTCCCTGTTGGATCTGAGTCCATTCGAGCGCTGTGTGTCCATGGAGTTGGGTGGGTTAGCGTAATCGCGGGCGTCGCATCGCGGCGGGGGTTTGAACGGGACGGGTGCGCTGGTGGGTGAATTGGTGGAACTTCTCCGGGCGAGGTCGCTGGATTTGGATCCTCGTTCGTGAGAGCCTGATTGGGAGCGCTGGTTCTTGTGGAGGAAGCCTAGGATGGAGCTGTGTCGTTTTCGGGTCCTTCGCGTCTCTTCTGCTCCGGACGCTGAGTCCTCCTCGCCTGAGGCGTCGCGCGAGCTGGAGATGTTGTCGCGCACCCATGTCCTCGCCCGCTCTGGGCCGAGCTTCTTCTGCTGCTGCTGCGGTTGCTGCGCAGGCGGCTCATGCGTAGATCGTAAAGGCAGATCTTGACTCCCTTTTCTCGATTCCCTACTAAATGACGGAAGCCGTGGCTGAGGCTGTCTCCCATCCTCCGGTATAGCAACCTCATGAATCGGCGCCGCCTGTAGTAATCTCTGTCTCAACTCCAACAGTGCCCCAATCGCTCTATCCCTCCCCAAATCCGCCGCATCTACTAGAATCGTAAAGTCCGTCGTCACATCGTTATCTAACGTCGCATTCCGTAGCTTCTCCAGCAGCGTCCCCTGTAACTGTATCGTTATCTGCTGCAACGCTATCACCGCGATATGATCCCCTTCCTCAAACGCCCGCCCGAATTTCTGAACCCCGTTGTTCTTCTCTCTTTCGATTGCTTCCGGCGCTTGGTCGATACTTTCTTCGAGTAGGCGAGGTGGTGGTGGAGCTCGTTTCTGGGCGCGCTTGACCTTGATCAGTTGGATGATGGCGCCGCCGTCACGATAGGCGGAGACGACACCGTCGACGCATGCCTGTTTCTGACTGTTAGTCTCCTGATTTGGGAAGATTGCTCGCGAGAGACTAGCTCTCCCTCTCGCGAGGCTTTCCGCCATTGTGCTTTCGCGGAAAACGAGTGGGATGGCAACTGCAGGGTGTGCGCAAACCTACGAGAACGCCGACGACTTCCCCCACGGTCGACATGATTCCAATCTAGGTGTATGCAATGTCGCCCTTGCTTCCCATAGAACTGTTCCTTCCTTTCCCTTGGGATCCAGGGAAGCTTTCCCACACAAAAGGGTAACCCAGGCCTCACGGACTAAACACAGTCATGACTCGATCCGATGATCAGGACACAAAAACGTGAGGATCGGTCGCGTGCGCGAAAGGAAATGCCGCCAGCACGCACTCAGACGAGGCGCAAGTCGTGGTGGAATACAATGTACATGACTGCAGCAGCTCCCGGGACGTATCTAGGTATTAGGGACCATGTATCCACTACATGCCATGATGCGCACCCGGCCTTCCAACATCATAATTGCTTTCCCCCAAATTGGAGGGGTCCACGGGTCCCTTGAGAGGCCCCGCTGCCGATGCCGACGCGCACGTGGGAAGAGGGATAATGATGACATGCGGGTCGTGTCGGCGTATGGTCGGGCCGATCGTCGGGATGCTCTTCATCGGTGACTTTCCAAGACACATAGTAGCAACCTCATCTTCCACACCACTGCATGTTACATACATGCCGCATATGAGAGCCATTGGAGGCTGCTGATGCGACAATGGCGAGATGGGGTCGCTTGTCACCGCTGAGCCTATTGTTAGGGGAACCTATCGGCTATCCACAAATGGTTTTCAGCACGCAATGCAAGCGGCCACTGTGATGAACCCCAAGCACGCCATCTGTTGCAATTATCCTCTGTAGTGAACTGTCGGGCAAACATAAAGTCCAGGCAAGTATACAATTAGATTCCCTGCCTTTTCCATTCCTTCTCGCGAAAGATTCTGCGGAGATTACCACAATGGACTATATCATGCTCTACTCCCTCTCCCTTCTCTTCTGTGTCACGTTGACCACGGCGGAAGAACGTCGATTGCTGCAGCGTACTCGCGGAATTTGGAAGGAATGCGCTCGTTTCCGCGAGGAGACCAGCAGGGTAGATCAGCATAATCAAGTTCCTTGAGCTTTAGGCCGGATGGGATCACTACAGTCGGGCCATCCGATCTTGACGATGTGTTCTATTATCGCCGGATCCTGGGTCTCAAGTTTCAGTCATGGGCAATACCGTAGAAGGGCCTGGTTCCCTATCTTGTCGACCAATCGATGTTATTTTCGACAGTCAGCAGTTACAAGTGAGTCCAATCGGCACTGAAAGGGTGGTCTTCTGGCCTGGGCCATCTTAATATAAAGTGCGAAATGAACCATGGTCCCGCGTCACGCCGGAATCGGAAGCCCTCATTACACAGGCGTCCCTCGACCGCTAGTATCTTTGGAGGACTCTGAAGTGATCAGTAAAAGCAACAGAGTCAGTGCTGCGCGGCAGACTTGGAATCGTGCATCGCGGCATGGGAGCGCCGGCGGGATCTCTCTATGTTCATTGGAGCAAGCCCAGGCACCACAATCTTGGAAATGGCTCTACTGTTTGGCAGTACAACCAATTGTTTCGAGACTCGAAACTACGCAAGATCTTGGACTACAGGTCTATGGCATCGCAGGGCTCTTGTGAGGAGGGCTCTTTGAAAGTTCTGATGTAAAAATTATTTGGTAAACAGTTGATTAGTGTTTAGCACTAGAGCGAGAGGGGAGTCTGTTTCGTGTATCGAGTACACGGCGAGAGGTCGCATCGAGACGAATGACAAGCCACGCCGAAAAGTTCGTTCCTTCCGCAAGATACACGGCTCCATTCTCCACTTGGATTCTGTTTCGCTCGACAGTTGTTTGGGCACACTCTCGGAGTTGAGCGAGCATTATGAGAATGCCATGCCTTCTTGACATGCCTCAACACTCAATCCGACTTTGCCCATCGCACCAGCAGCCTCGATCTGCTCATGAGCTCTCCTCAAACCCTCGACCGTCAAAGGCAAAGTCTGCTGATGATGACATTTAATTTGACCATTATCCAGCATCTCCGTCAACTGCTTGAGGATCTTCCCATGGGAGTCGACGTCGACCCCGTAAACCGGCTTGGTGCCTATGAGTTCCCACACATACGTCAACGACTTCGCCATCCATTCCGTCCCGTACATCGGAATCTCCTTGTCCTGCACGATACTGCACACTTTGCCGAAAGGTGCGCAGATTGCCGCCGAATCCGCAATGTATTTCGACGCTGGCGTGTGCGTGATGAAGACGTATCTGATGGGGTAATCCAATTGGAGATCCTTGATCTGCTGGACGATGTCCTCGCGATGGTTCACTGTATGGGTGGCTCCCATTTCTTTGCTGAAGTTTGTGGTCTGCTCTCGCGAGGTCGTCGTGATAACGACTGGTAGCTTTAGCACGAACCGCGCAATCTGCGATGCTACGGATCCGATCCCGCCAGAGCCATTGATGATTAGGATCCCGCTCTGCTCGCCCTCGGTCATTCCCATACGCTCGACCATGGCTTCCCAGGCTGTGATCCAAGTCAATGGCATACTAGCCGCCTGGACGAAGTTCAAACTCTTCGGCTTGTGTGCCACGCTCCGGCTATCGACAAGTTGGTATTCGGCGTTGGATCCAGAACGGATCGGGCTTCCGGAGTAGTAGACCTCGTCACCAGGACAAACGTTTTTGACTTGATTACCCACGTCTTCAACTACTCCGGCTCCATCAAACCCGATGATCTGAGGGAGTGGAGGCGCCCGCTGGTAGTAGTCCGGGTAGTCATCGTATGTGCCAGCGCGAACTTGAAGAATTCCATCACGGTTAGAATTTGCTGAGATTATATTTCTTCTGACCCGGGAGATCCTCACCTTTTCTGTCCACAGGGTTGATAGACGTCGCTAAAACACTTGTGTTTGTTAGCTTTGTCCAGGATTTTGGCGAAAAAGTTGCATACCGAACGAGGATGTCGTGCCCTTGAGGTCCATCAGGCTTCTTGGTTTCCCAGGAGACCAAGTTGTCGATAGCGCCATATTCCTTGACAGCAATCGCTTTCATTTTCGTTTGCTTCTTGAGACGGGTGAAAGAAGGGGTTGTTAATGTTAAGCTATAGATTGTGAACCTACCTGCTCACGATCAGTGTGCTATATATTTTCATAATACCAGACACGAACGTAACAACGCGTCAAGACCGATCACGGATCGAAGATGGTCGGTGGGATTTTGTATGCATATTAACAACCATGCCTGAGGCCAGGTTCATCATGCATGTTCATTACCAACCATGCCTGAGGACACCTCGTAGGATCCGGTTTGAAGATTATCTGCTCGAATCGAGTCTTCGTTAAGGAAGATAGAGGTATCGTGCATCCTTGAATACTTAGGAGTAAGGGAGCCCTGCTTCGAAGAGAAGAAGGTTATGAGTTTCGGGATGATTGGATTATTTACCATGTATCCATGGATACTTCTTTTAACCTTACCAACATTGCACGCTCCCCTCCGAGAGAAATCCGAGTTGATCCGATGGTTTATGACGCAATTTTCCTATTACTCAGCGAGGCATCAGTAAGCCGACGGCGATGTGGCGTGTCAAGGCATGGCAATCACCCAATGCATGGCAATAAACCGTCTCGTGATTGTCAGAAACACTGAACGTAATGCCGTAATCTTCTAGAAGCCTGAGTAGCTGAGTAAGGTGGGAAAGGCCGACCGCTGCTGATAGATCACTCGTCAGACTACATATATAGACCCTCCCCTCTGTCCGAGGTTCGTTTCACGTCCCGCTAAACCTCATTGCTAGCTACCGAAACACACTCAACACCTTATTCTCCTCACACATCGATGCTTCTGAGATCTGCCGCTCGCTCATCGCGATACATTGCCCATTCAGTCCCACCGCTGAAACACTTCCAACCAACGGCAGCCATGACGACCGCAACATTCAAGCACATCGACACGAGCTCCTATAATGGCAAGCCATGGACCAAAGTCGATGGGCCCGGGAGCTCGTTCAAAATGAACGACTACGAGCGGACGCTACACAACATCCGAGGGCGGGAGAAAGAATTCACAACCGACAACTCGGGCTTCGCAGTCTACAATTCACCCGCCAAAGAGAAGACGTTCACGGAGGATACCGCTGTGAGAGAGGGCTACTATCAGGAAGTCGAGAATATGCTCAAACAGAAGTTACCTGGTGTCAAGAAAGTCGTCATCTTCGATCATACTATCCGACGACGGACTAAGGATTCGCCGAGGCAGCCTGTCCAGCAGGTCCACGTCGATCAGACACCGAACGCCGCAGCGGTGCGAGTTAGACGACATCTACCTCCAGATGAGGCTGAGAAGCTTTTGAAGGGGAGGTACCAGATTATCAATGTCTGGCGACCGATCGAGAATCCGGCTTCGGACTTCCCGCTTGCTGTTATCGACTGGCGCTCCACTAAGCCCTCTGATTTCATTCCTGTTGACCTCATGTATCCGAACCGTCCGGATTCGGTGATGGATGACGACGACCGTGGCAAGGAGAAGCTGCCTGACCCGTCAACGTGGGGATCGACAAAAGGCTACGAGCCACGAGGCGAGACTCTTGGCGTCAGTTCAAACGACAGCCATAAGTTTTACTATATGAAGGACATGACACCGGAAGAAGTGATGCTGCTCAAGTGCTACGATAGCTTTGGCGAAGGCGAGCCGATGGGAAAGCGGGGTCTGGCTGTGAGGACGCCGCATACGGCTTTCATTGATAAGAATACCCCGAAGAACGCCCCGGGAAGGCAGAGCATTGAGGTGCGGTGCTTGGTCTTTTATGAGTAGCGCATACTAGGATGGACATTCTGAACATAGTAATATTGTACAGCCGTCTTCCAAATGCCAGTCCAGCAACCGCTATCAGTTTTCCTAGTACATGTTCTTTTAGCGGGCCGATCTCTTGGTTGGTCTAGTTGCCGCATTTACCTGTACCTCGGGTGCCGTCGCTAACCAGTCAATCCTCAAAGAAATCAAGGTCGTCTGGCCATCGAACTCGATCAGAATCCAGAAGCTTACACGTGCCGTAGCCACGAGGGAAACAGGAATCTCTTTCCACGCTAGGCTCAGGGTCGAACTCCTGTGACTCCATCCAAGCTCCAGGTATGGAAAGCTCGGGATGCTCGATCATGTCCCAAAATTGTCCAGCGTAACAATCTCCTGGATGCGATACCCACAGATCCCATTCTGCAGCAGAACTCCCAGAACGCAACGCGATAACATCGCAATGGGACCAGAAGTTTAGCCACAGAACTCTTTGAGATGTCCGCCAATGTCTCCGGAAGAGCCTGACTTCTCGTTCCGCGTACTTTGAAAGATCAACTCCAGCTATGGCCAGTAAAGTTAGCCATCTCTGAACCCTACGTCGTACGGACGCAACAGCATGGTCGAAGCCCAAGTTATCGATCTTAGGCGAACAAGTCGGTTGGAAGACCAACACGCCTCCGAGAGCATGCATCAGCGGCGTCATTCCTGAACCGATCGTGCTCAACACGTGCAAACACGCATCTGCACGTATGCCCGCGGTGACTAAAGCGGCCAATCCGTGTTTGCATGCCCTCCAGTCGTCCTCGCTGATCGAGGTGGCACGTTCGGCCAGTAGATGCATCAGACTTGCTAGATCCGGCATGCCCGCCTGCACAGCAAAGTAAGCTCGTTTCTTCAAAGCTGGTTCTACAAGGTGTAGAAACCTTGCTGAGGCTTCGGCAGAGCCTAGGATAATGCTGCAAAATGTTCTCAGATTGTCACGCATGGACCACCAAAAGGCTCTAGGTCGGAGGAGGATGCTTATGCAGAGTTCAGGATGATTTGGCCAATCGATCTCCTGGCTGTCAGAAGCGTGATTTTCGAAGACGGAGTGCTCGGATAAAAAGTTCACGCATTCTATTATCGTATCCAGGGTCGAGTCATTCTGTACCAGGTTCATGGTGAGGTTGCCTGACAGTATTGACTACCGATCTGTAAGCGCACGCTGATAGCAAAAAGCAACAATGGGGGCCCGTACGTCCCACTCAGTCGCTAACGTTCTGGGGTGGACTCCCTGAGAAAGCAGAAATCGAACGACATTGAGATGACCTTGTGCCGCACTAATCTACGTCAATCAGCACGAAGGTCATATCGTGGGCAGATTTGGCTGAAAAAACATTCAAAATCGTACCGTGATTAAGGAGAGCGGATGCCATAAGGGTGACGCGATCTTGTCGTCCGGCGTAACCTCCCCGTTAGAAATTAGCTTCCGCAAGTTGACAACGTCACCCTGTGAGCAGATATCGTAGGCCAGATGTCCTTTCGGCAGCGTTCTTTGAAAACGAAGTGAGAACTTCCAACCCGAGGTTGCTCGCTCAACGGAAAGCTCCCAAGTTTGCGAGAACAGCCACCAGGAAGCTCTGTATTCCAGGGTTCGTGGCCTGACAAGTGCCTCAGAAGATGGCACTGGAGATCGACGAACATACTCGATTTCTTGCTGCGCAATGGGTCCATCGTGGGCAGTCGCTTGGCTCACAGCTGTGCTGATTATTGAAGACGATGCTGCAGTACTGATTGTCTGACAGTGAACGAGAATGCTCGAGAGCTCATCCTGACGCTGTGCATCAAGATATACTCGACTGACGAAATCCAGCAAGTTCCTTGTTCGCTCCATATTCTCCACCAAGTCGTCGACTTCTTCCCGTCGTAGTGCAGCGTAGATTGAAGTGATTCGTTTCTTGCGACTCAGTCGATCTTCAAGTGTGGTAATCGTGGACGCTAGATCTTTCACCGCAGCCTCACAAAGGGTTAAACTTTTTCGCAATGGATTCTTCGTTGCGAGAAGCTTTTCATAGTCCACTGTGAACATCGAAAGAGCCTCGTTCATAACCTCCAGCTCTTCGGCCAAACGCTGAAGTTTGCGCGGCACGCCTTTCACCTCGCCGCAAAACCGCTTCAGCTTCACGACGCTATCAGCGAGCTGGATGCCGAACGAGGCGATGCCGAGTGCGCCTGCTGCTACTCCGAGTGCTTCGGCCATGGCGCATCCACGGATTCGAAAAGTCGCAATTGATATCCTGAGAACAAAAACTCAGGAGCTAAATGAGAAATGTCGCGTTCATGAAGGGTGCTCAGCTGCTCCTAAGCGACCAGGCTGCAGGTGGCGCAGGTTACAGCTCATGCAGGCTGAGCCACCACCAATTGACGCCCAGCGCACAAGATACATAGTTACCTACAGTACTTTTGCATTGCGGCAGGCGAAATGGCCAGAACGCTGCATTTGCGGCGCTTAGCATACCTCTGGGGAGGCCTTAGAGACTGTCTCAGCTTGGGCAGTTGTGCCTTCGTAAGCACCATACACCAGTTTACAAGAACACGCATACCTATTAAAATCCTGGCAACACCTTCTCCCGTGCCAACTCCTCTAGACTCTCCTCCAGACTCCCAAACGTATCCTCAAACCCCGTCCAGCCCGCCTTCCGCGCTTTGGTCATATTAATAACGAGATCGTAGTTCCTCCCCAGCACAAAACCAAGGAACCCCCAAGTCGCCTGCTCGAAAGCCTCATGCTCCAGTCCCTCCCGCTTCGCTAGATTCTCCCATGCAGCCTTGACATCAGACCGCTGCGACCACTTGACTAGGTCGATTTTCTGCTCTACACGCCGCTGCTTGACTGCTTTGGAACCCTTGAGGCCTCGCTCGGCGGCGAAGTCGTCAATCGGTGGACGCTCGAGGAGAGGCATGATGGATCCGGCGCTTTCATCAATCTTGCCTTCTTCTTCTTCAGCCGTGAACATCCGCTCAGGAATCTTGAGTCCAAACTTATTTGCCAACTTCGGCCACATATTCTGCCAGCTCTCCACGTCGCCATTGACGACGTTGAAAGCTTGGTTGGAGACTTTGCCGTTCGTCTCGAGCGCGGCCCACAGGTTGAACTTGGCGTGTACGCGGCTGGAGGTGAAAGAGTCAAAGCGAGTGTAGAACTCTGGGGAACCTGGGAAGATGAATGGCTGGCCCATCTCCTTGTTTACGGCGGCGTATAAGCCGAGCGAAGTCGCGAGGTTCATGAAGTTGCCTTTGGCGACACCGATGACATCGTTCGGGTATGTGACGACCCAGTCCCAGCCTTGCTCTTTACCCTTCTCAGCAAGAATGTCTTGCTGGACGTAGTAGAAGTTAGGCGGGCGGTCAGAAGCTGTGAGCCAACGGTCTGACTCTTCCATTGGGTTCTTGGGTGCGCCCAGATGAACACCGTACTGCTTCGCTCCCGTCGTCAAGATGATTCGTTTGACCTTCCGGCTCGCTCCGGTAAGCTTCAGCGCTTCAAGGAAGTTCTCGAGCATAGCACCATTCGTCTTCGCTGCATCGCCTTCGTCCGGCTTCGCGAGATATGCCGCGAAGAAGATGTACTCCGGCTGGATGTTTCCAAGCTCTTTTGCCATTTCTTGCGCTGAAGCCAGCAGATCAATGTGCTGATGCTTCACATTCTCGGCGTAGGCTTCTTTCTTCGAGCGTGAAAGCGCATAGACAGTTGGCCATGTCTGCTGATCTTTGCCTAGCTCTTTGACAATCTCACGGCCGAGAATGCCGGTCGCACCGGTGACAAGGGCAGATGGCATGATGCTTTGGTCTGCTAGATCAGGACGTACTCTGGAAGTGTCGAGATGATTAGATCTCAGCAAAGTGCACGCGGCCTTGCAGTTGTGTGTTGTGACGGACCCTCTGTAGCATCATCATGCATGATGGCATCGTGACGTCAGATGGACCTGCAGCGAAGCGCCCGCAGTCTGTCGACATGGATCAATGACTGCGAAGCAGACTTCTCCTCTCCGACCGTTTGCTTCGGAGAGTGGTCAATATGTCGAAGGCAGTAGATGCGCGTCCAGCGCTGAAGTCGTGCCTTCCTATTTCGGCCACATGTAATGTTTAGAGCCAGCAGGACCTAGAGCCGGTTGACGTGATCTGGATCCATTTTTGAGATCACCTGAACATTCTCGTTGCTCCCAGCTTCACCCTTTTCGATCATTCTTCATCTGCTCTTTCAGCGCGGACATATACTCCCCAAAGAAGCCCTGCTTAGGCGGCTGCGAGGCGTTCTGCTGAGCATCCTTCCACGCGGCATCAGCGTTCACCTCGTCCGTCCGACTTTCCACCTCTTCCACCCGACTCTTCTTCCCGCCGTGGCTCATCGCGCGACTATCCATGTTTACGCCCGCACTGCCTTGCTTATTCTTCTCCGCTCCCAGCTGAGCCTTGATCTCGTCGCCGAAATGTCCTAGAAATCCAGACTTTCCCGGCTCGTCGATCTTAGTCCCACCGAGCTCTTCGGGTGGTGTGCCATGCCGTATGCGGTGGACTTGCCGTGCCACCTTCTCAACTCCACGGTGGAATCCTGGAGTCCGGAGAAGGGCAGCTACAGCGTATGTCTCTAGGACCCGTAGCCAAGGACTCATGGTCTATGTGAGTCTATTTACAACATCAAGTAGTTTGAAAGAGTGGTCTGTTGCTGATTCGCAGCTTCAAGGAGCAGTTGATTAGAGTTGTAGAAGAGTGCATGATTGTATGTCTGATCTTGGTCCATGCTTCCTCGACTGCTGACAAAGCGCCGGCTCCTCGCTGTGTCGGAAAGACAATCCCTCCGATCCGAACTCTTCGCCATTCATCAATCTGGAGTCGATCTCTCATTGTTATTCAAGCCCGACGACACAGATGTAACGATGTGAGGTGTGGGTTGGTCCCACGAAACCTCTGTCTTGTGTAATCGCAATGCCGCGTTTTCGTTGCACTCCACACCAATAACGCCACGGTATCTGAGAAGCTGCATCGGCTCCCAACTGGGATGACTGCATGTCGATCTCTTCCTACATATGGCGACTGCAAAACGTGCATGAGCTTGACTAGTCACCTTAGAACCAGTAGACTTTGGCCCGCCGGTCGGACAATAATGCAGGTCGTACAAGCATTTCAGCCATAATGAAACGTGAGAATCCAGCCGTTCAGACGCTAGACCTCTTTTTCTTTGCCCCTTCCGTTGACCTTGTGCATGAAGCTTGTCAATCAATCTCTTTACCTGATTGAACTCCTGAGTTCAAACTCACGATGCACGAGAAAGGTGCAGAGCAGAATATCCCGTCTGATGGAGAAGAGCAGCAGAGCACTCGCGATCTTGTCTATGACAACGCCGACAAGGAACCAGAGCTGCATTTGCGGACTTACATTGCGGTCGCGGCAATGTTCCTGCTCAATCTCACCCAAGTCTTCGCCTTGCAGGGCCCGCCGGTAGTCGTACGTGACCGTCCACTCTGAACCACTTGCCCAGCAAAAACAATGTAGCAAACAATCTAATGCCTTTCCTAGCTCTCAGCAATGGGCAAAGACCTAAACGGCGAATCCGTCCAGACCTGGGTCCCCAACGCCCTTTCACTCGTCCAGGCAATCCTCTGCCCAGCCATAGCAAACGCTTCAGACGTCTTCCAAGCCCGCAAAACCATCCTTGTCGGGACCTGTCTCCTGTCCTTCATCGGCGCCGCCATCGCCCCAAACGCAACCCACATCGGCCGCGTCGTCGCCGCCCAAGTCCTCATCGGGTTCGGCTTCGCCAGCGTCCCTCTCACCTACTGCGTCCCCTCAGAGATCCTCCCACGCAGGTGGCGACCCTTCGTGCAATCCGGCGTGAATCTCGCAGGAGCGCTCGGCGCTTGCGCAGCTCCGCTCATCGTCGGCAGTCTCACGGAGCGCAATCCACACACCGGCTGGCGCTTCTTCTACTGGATCCAAATGGCGCTCTGGGGCGCCACTGCACTCGGGATCCTAGCCGGCTACCAACCTCCTAGAAGACACAGCGGGCTCGATCATCTTGTCTTCGCGCAGAAACTGAGACATCTAGACCTCCCAGGCTTCTTCCTCCTTACCGCAGGCCTAACTCTCTTCCTCGTCTCACTAAACCTCGGCGGCAACGCCTACGCATGGTCGAGCGCTCGTGTCCTCGCCACCCTCCTCATCGGTCTGGCAGTCCTTACCACCTTCGGCATCTACGAGATCAAAGGTACATCGACAGGGATCCTGCACCATGAGCTCTTCCGCGGTGGCCAGCAACGCGGCCGCACCTTCGGCCTCTGCGTCCTCCTCATCTTCATCGAAGGGATTTTGCTATTTAGTTTTATCGTTTACTACCCCGCCCTCACGACCGCGCTGTTCGAGCAGGACTTCTTCCTTCTCGCGGCGAGGATCCAGCCTTTTTGGCTTGCGTGCGGGTTGGCTACTCTGCCGTACGGCTGGGTGAGTTCCAAGATCCGCTCGATCCGGAGTCCGATGTTCGTTGGGTTCTTCGTCTTCACGGCCGGGGTTGTGGGCATGGCGACCGTGCAGCCGGACGACAGTACGAGCGCGGTGGTCTTTGCGGGGTTGATGGGGTTAGGGGTTGGAGCCCCCGTGGTTCTGGTAGTGTCGGGCATGCAGCTGAGTGTTCCTCACCACCTCATCGCGACTGCTACGGCGCTCATCAGCTCTTCGAGAGCGGTGGCGGCTACCGTCTTCACTGCCATTTATGCGGCGGCGTTGCAGGATAGGCTTGCGAAGACTGTTCCTCAGCAAGTGGGCGATGCTGTGGTTGACGCGGGATTACCGACCAGTTCAGTCGGCGCTTTCGTCAAGGCTATCTCGAGTGGGATGAGCACATCAGATGTACCAGAGGTGACACAGGGGATTGTCCAAGCAGGGGTGCAAGCATATCGACAGGCCCAGGCGGATGGGTTTCGTGTGGTATACATTATTGCTGCACCTTTTGGTGTTGTTGCGTGCATTGCTTGTTTCTTTTTGGGGGACCTCAGGGAGACGATGAATTACCAGGTGGATGCTCCGGTCGAGGAATTACATGGGAAGCATCGTCCGGAGGAAGATAGAGCATGAGCTTGCTATACTATTGCCATTTACTACTGAGCGCCTGGACTGCCAATGGTACGAATTCCTTCTGTCTGTAGGGAGTGAGGTTTTGTATGTCATGGCGTAGTGAATGCGTGCGACCAATAATGTACCGTACCTGCTTCAAGCAGACAATCGCCGCAGTGGAAGCCGATGCCTGCACCTGCAGGGATCGGCGCGTTTCAGAAGCGCGCGCGACCAATGCGACGTCATGATCAGCCTGTCACCAACATTTCTTGCCTGTGGACAAAGCGCCCAGTAGAACGAATAGAAAGGATTAAATCCATACCACACAAGCAAGTCTGAGAAAGCCACTCCTCTTCTTTGCCGTTCTTCATCTACACGTTTTGCCACTGTACTTACTTCCATCCGGACAGGAGCCAACTGCCGAGAGGCGCGTTCGAATCAAGCGATAAGGATTTAACGGTTTTGGTATAATCGCCACAATTTCACTCAGAGGTAATGCCAGCGTGAAACACCGATACTCCATTCCGGTGATCATCAGATCTATCGCCACAGCGGCCATGGCGGCATCTGCAGGAGAAAGCGCGTACCCGCCTGAACTCCCCGCCTTCTTGCGGCAAAGTAAAGCAGGTAAGCGATAGCCAACCAGATTTGATGAAAGCTTGATTACACGGGCTTGGTGAAGATTGATGGAGAGCTGATGAGACATCACATCAGAGCGACACAACAAGTACATCGACCTCGAATGGGCCCAACGCAATCGCCTCCTCGCCGGCAGCCAGACTCCTCCCTCCGCAGACGCCTCCACGACTCCCGCTACTGCATCCCCACCAGCCTCACAATGGCACCGCATAACCAACGACCCGGCCGTGGCCGAACGCAACCGATACATGAACGTCGAGCCCTACGCCGCGAACCGTGTTAAGTTAAACGTGGCGGAAGGGGTATGCGACTACATCAATGCGAGTCCCATCACGCTCGGGAAGCGAAGATACATTGCAACACAAGGGCCGAAGAACACGAGCGTCAGCCATTTCTACCGCATGCTGCAGGAGCAGACGGGTGAGAAGGCGGTAGTGGTCATGTTGACCCAGACGCATGAAGCCGGACGGGAGAAGTGTTTCCAGTACTATCCGCTCGTGGCGGAAGAGTCGCCCATGGTATTACAACCGGATGCCGCAGAAATCGAGGGTGCAGAAGGGGAGAAGCAGACTCCACTAGGCGAGGTAGAGCTGCTGGATGTACAACAAGACCAAAAGACACGCAGCGAGATCCGACGATTACGGTTACATCTCAACGATGAAGATGGCGGAGGGGGAAGCAAAGAGAAAGAAATCCACCACCTCCTCTTCTCCGGCTGGCCCGACTTCCTGATCCCCGAAGGCGACGACCGCGAAGCCATGATCGAGCTGATCCGGCTCTCGGCCCGGCTGAACTCTCCAAACCCCTCTAGCCAAACCAACGGCACCTCTTCCTCCTCATCATCATCCCATGACCTCGCCGTCCTCGACCAATCCAACCCCCGCATCATCCACTGCTCCGCCGGCGTCGGCCGCAGCGGGACCTTCATCGCCCTCGACTACCTCCTCTCCCTCCTCCACTCCGGCGCCTTAGACCATTTACCGAGCGCTGACAGCGACCCCGTGGCCGAGACGGTCGATCGCATGCGCCAGCAGCGTATGATGATGGTGCAGGGCGAGCCGCAGTTTAATTTCATCTATGATGTTCTGCGGGAGCAGTTCCTTGCTAGACTTGCTGGTGGTGGGGATGGAGGAAGGGCAGATGCTGTTGGGGGTGCTGATGGGTAGCTTTGGGGTTTTGTTTTCCTTGTCAGAGAAGATGAAGGGGGGTAGAGGCCTGGTTGGAGTGGTGTTGGGTTTTGGAGAGTGTTGAGAAGGGGAGCTTGGGGAGGGAGAGGGCTTGGAGAGGTGAAAGCTTGGGTGTGGTGACGAGGAGGTGCAGATTTACATTATTGAATGATTGGAATTTGTATAGCCCATGATTTTCAGCGGATCTTTCTTTCCGGATTCGTGTTTGAATTATCCCGCGGATATCGGCCGCGTGAGGAAAGGTGGGAGAGTTTTGATGCATAGCAATCTATGGCGCGTGGGCTTGAAGCTACCTACTTTTGGCCCATACGAGTTTATGTTTCCCCCCTCTCTTTATCAATTTTTGTTAATGTTGTTCCGGGCCCCTCTGCCCCTCCAGACGGTGCCTCGAATTATCTGGTCGGCGCAACCGCAGTTTTGATACACGTAGGGAGATTGATCACCCAGAAAGTCACGATAAAACGCCGGACACATGGACGGGCAGGCAAACCATGACGCTTCTCATCAGCCATCATCCCAATTTGAGGTCGGAATACTACGCTTGAGGTCGGAATACCACGCCGAACAAGGCACGTGATTCTAATTCTAACAATATGGGACGTTTCGAAGAAACATCTCCCCGCGATTTGTGGAATCCAAACGTTGTTGGGACAGTGGAAATGGGATGTTTGGTGTCAGGTCGATGGAACGGGAGGGCAAAGAGGAAACATCGACCAACTCTTTTGCACGCGCATTAAATTTAAGGCAAGCTTGATCGTAGATATGGCAATCTAGTCCCTTGTATTCTTCTTCTTAAGTCTTTTACAGTAGGAAATGAGAGATATGAAGCTGTTTGATTTGGATGAATCAGTGGGTTGTTAGACACACGATGGCTTCGACTGCAGATTCCGCTTCGCTTGACGAGCAGGATAGATCCTTGCTTGGTCGTCATCACCCCTCGAGTCATATTCTTCGTGACGATGGCAAGAGCAACAGCCGACGACTTTTTGGTGTGGGTGAGGAAAGTGTGACGGCTTCTGGTTCCGTACGAGAAGCCCACAAAAGTGGTTGGGGGTTTGAACGCAGCGTCGCAGTCGCATACGATATCGCCAATAGTCACTTTCGCGAAAATTACGAAAGAGTGTACGATTGGTCACCTTTTGCGGAGGTAGCACCAGTGGCTGCTGCTATTGATACCAAATGGTCATACGAACCCTGCAAATGGCCTCGAAAGATCCAAGGAGACACCTCAGATACCGGAAATGGCTATAGACGGACTACGAAGCCTGCAGTCACACCCGAGTTCCCTTTCAAAGGGTCTCCGGAATGGGGCAACTGGGGATTACCTCACCACCCTCAACATCTAAGCCGGCAACCCGGTGAGGAAGCTGACTTCCTTCCCTACCAACCCTTGAGCATCCCCAGTCCCCGGCTCATAATCGACAGCACCTCTTCTGCAACCTCGACATCCCCAGCAATTCGCCTCTCCAACACTCACCAAGCCTCCACACCTCCAGATCACTACCGCCCTAACCCTAACCAACCCTCCCTGGATCAACATCTCAACTGCGGCAAATCTCTCGAGACGATGGAGGTGGAAGCGGCGTTTATCCTCATACTGATCCGCCACGAAACGCCCGAAGCGGCCGCGATGGCAATTTCACGTGAGCTTAGGCTCGCGCAGGAGGAGCAGCAGTTCCGGCGGGCGGGAAGTCCGTGTGGGAGCGAGAGTACAATTGTTGGGTCGGAGATTGATGATGGAGAAGAATTGCATTGGTGAGTAAGAAGTGGTGATGGGTGTCGCGAAGTGTAGGGATGGGATGTTGGAAAGACTTGGGCTGGGACGCTTAGAAAGAAGCCGAATGTACGCTTAGCTCGTGGACAATGATGATGGGTGTGGATGGACGTGTCATGGGTGTAGCAGTGTGGAGCAAATAAAGACATGCAGGATGGCTTGTATATTGAACTGCGTATGTGCGGTCTAGGCTTAAAGTGACCGTCGAAGAGAGTGACTTATTGCCCTAAGTCCATTATTGCTACTGCGTTCGTTACTGCTCTGATCCGCCCCATCGTGCCATCGCTTGGTAATGTAATGCCTCTTTCTGCTACAAAGCTTGCGGAGGTGTGGCGAACGCGCCTGAGCTGCTTTCTGAGCTGGGCCAGACTAAATGGGCGGCGAGTCTTGTTCTTCCCTAGGCCTAGCCCGGGATAGGATATCGCCGATGAAAGTTCTCTCCTCTGCCTCAACGTCTTCCCATCCTCGGATGATGCCCTTTGCCTAAAACTGGACATGCGGAGATGAGCCTGGCGGAAAAGCAAGACTGCCTACGGCGGCTTTAGGAGTCCAAAAATAATTGTTCCAGGCGTATGTGTGTCGGTCGCCCTCGTGATGTGTACTATGCCACCATGCAGCTCTTCTCCATGGGCGGGAGTTCAGGTTGGTGGCGTCGAAAACACCTCTATACCCATTTTAATTGTCCGTCACTGAAGTATTGAGAACTTTTTCAAGTGATTCGAGTCGGCAGGATGAAGAGTCTACCGACGCATGCTTCCCCTCATCTCACTTCATCCGCGACTTCGTCCTCCGCGACCATCTCCTCATCTTCCTTCTTCCTCCCGTTGTCCGTCGTCAACCCGACAGCCGCCTCGGCTTCCTTCTGCGTATACGGCTCCTCCTTCAACTGGCGTACTCGTCGCTTGTGCGGTTTCCCTTTCTCATGCTTCACATAGTTGGTCTCGCTCTCGAAATGCTTGGCACATGGGATACAGTAGAAGAGACCCAAGGCAGGAAGCTCGGCCTCGTCGTACTGCTGGATGTGCTGTTCCAGATGCCTTCTTGAGTGCAGGTCGGCGTGGATCTGGTCTAAGTCGCGCGTGTGACGTCGCGTCTTCTTCTTGGAGTCGGCGCCGCGTATCGCAGGCATTTTTGCTTTGTCGACCTCGGTGTTGTACTTGATTGAGGTTGATAGCCGGCGGCGGAATTTCTGTCTAGATCGTCCTTACTTGCAGCTGTCGTCGAAATTTTGGCGCGGGTAAGCCCGATTTCGGATGCTTATCTCCGTTGGCCAAAATGTGTGGTATGATGTATCGCTTGGCGGATTTATCCGAGCAGCTTCAGAGAGGGTGATGGGTGTTCGCGCATGCACGGCAAGGATTTGGATCACGATGAGTATTGTTGTTAAAATCAGCGTTGCATCACATTTACTTGGGGGAGTGTACGCTGCATGGGTGGCGAATCATATGCATGCATTTTGACGTCTTGTTGCTCAGTGGCTTAGTGTTAATTTGCTGTTCATTGAATGGCTGTGAGATGGGCTCAAGGCATTCCGTTGCTCTTGATGGGATGCTTGCCAAATGACAGTCTTCATGATTTGCAGCAGCAGCAGCAGCAGCAGCAGCAGCAGCAGCAAAGCGTCGACATGTAAAGCTTCGTGTGCTCAGGAAAGGTTGTTGAACCAGTTTACTACAATCCTTCTTACCATGTGGCTACTGTACTTTCATGTGTTCCTAAGTCTTTCCTGTCCAGCAGCTCGAGCTTCGTACTCATTAGGGCTCTTACCTCCCGCATATACAGTATAGACACATATGAGAGCCACTTGCGAACTGCGCACTACAACGTCATCCCTGCGGCTCTAATTCCTTTTGAGTCAGCGATTCATTAGGACGCCGTTACTGGTAGGCGCTTGTCGCATCCAGACGCGTCGCCATGTGAAGGTGCGACATCGGTGCCACGAGGGTTTCGCGCTTCGTATCCGAGGCCTGCAGACCAGCAAAGACTTCTTGCGGGACCGGCAAGGTTCCGTCTAGCCGTAAGAATTAATGAGCAAGTGGTGATATATAAAAGGTCAAATGTTTCCTTGCATTGGCCTTGAACATCCTCGACATTGCACAAGCATAACGACATTTATCTCCCGAGCAAAAAGAAAGAACATCACCTCATGATTGCAACACATAATCTGTGATAAGCAAGTCGGCAAAGGCCTCCCCGTTCGAAACCTCCGCAGACCCGCCACAGGCCACAGGCCAGGCTTAGCCGAGGCCGAAGCAGTGTTATCACTCCACCGACGCTGATTGGCTGCTGCAGGGCTTTGCTCCGGGTAGCTCCGCGGTTCAGAACGAACCGCAAGCTTCAAGCTCCTCTCTACTGACCATCTGCCCTCTACTCTACCACCACCCTCTACACCTCCTACACCACCCTCAACTCCTTATCACCCGGCAGTTGAATCTGTCGACCGCTCGTGTAGAGCCTTAATAACTCCGACTGCTAGCCGCAAGGGAGTCCTACAAGATGCTGTCTAGGGCAGCGACGCGGCAGATGGTAGGTTTCCTTGTCCACCTTCGACGCATCGCAATGCTAACGCGAACTTGCAGCCGCGCATGCTGGGCCGCAGGACCTTCGCTACGCCTGCCGAGCCTCTCACCAAGAAGGTCGAGATGACCAACTGGGAGAAGGGCCAGTAAGTAGATCCCGGAAGAAAATCCCGCGCACAACTGGGAACAGGAGGCTGATATGGCATGATAGCTTCATCAACTACGCCAAGATGAACGAGAACCTCAGCATCGTGAGGCAAAGACTGAACCGTCCCCTCACCTACGCCGAGAAGATTCTTTACTCCCACCTTGACGACCCGCACGGCCAGGACATTGAGCGCGGAAAGAGCTATCTCAAGCTGAGGCCAGACCGTGTTGCTTGCCAGGATGCCACCGCCCAGATGGCCATCCTGCAGTTCATGAGCGCTGGCATGGACAAGGTTGCCACCCCGACCACCGTCCACTGCGATCACTTGATCGAGGCCCAGATTGGTGGCGAGAAGGATCTCGAGCGCGCACAGCAGATCAACAAGGAAGTCTACGATTTCCTGAGCACCTCTTGCGCCAAGTACGACATTGGTTTCTGGAAGCCGGGCAGTGGTATCATTCACCAGATCGTCCTGGAGAACTACGCTTTCCCTGGTGGCCTCATGATTGGTACCGACTCGCACACTCCTAACGCCGGTGGTCTGGGTATGTGCGCCGTCGGTGTTGGTGGCGCTGATGCCGTCGATGTCATGGCCAACCTGCCATGGGAGGTCAAGGCCCCGAAGATCATTGGTGTTAAGCTCACTGGTGAGATGAGCGGATGGACATCCCCTAAGGATATTATCCTGAAGGTCGCTGGCATCCTCACTGTCAAGGGTGGTACTGGTGCTATCATTGTACGTTGCGAGACAAATATCGATACGAGCGAGAATTTGGCTGACTTCATATGCAGGAATACCACGGCCCTGGTGTCAACAGCCTGAGCTGCACTGGTATGGGTACCATTTGCAACATGGGTGCTGAGATTGGTGCAACCACCTCACTCTTCCCATTCAACGATTCGATGCACAAGTACTTGGCCGCCACCAAGCGCAAGGAAATCGGTGACTTCGCTCGTTCTTACGCTGCCGAGCTGCACGAGGACGAGGGTGCGCCATACGACGAGCTGATCGAGATCAACCTGTCTGAGCTCGAGCCCCACATCAACGGTCCTTTCACGCCAGACCTTGCCACCCCGATTTCGCAGTTCAAGGAGGCTGTCAAGGCCAACAAGTGGCCGGAGGAGCTGAAGGTCGGTCTGATTGGCTCCTGCACCAACTCCTCTTACGAGGACATGAGCAGGGCTGCTTCGATTGCCCAGGACGCTCTCGACCACGGCATCAAGGCCAAGAGTGTGTTCACTGTCACTCCTGGCTCTGAGCAGATTAGGGTGAGCTTTTCCCAACGTTCTGAACCACCATAGATTTGCTAACCCTTTAATCAAGGCTACGATCGAGAGAGACGGCCAGCTGAAGACCCTCGAGGACTTCGGTGGTATGGTCCTTGCCAACGCTTGCGGTCCTTGCATTGGTAAGCACAACTTAGGAAACTCAATTCAGGAAATGCTCTGCTGACACTTTTTAAGGTCAATGGGATCGCCGTGACGTCAAGAAGGGCGAGCCGAACTCGATCATCTCCTCCTACAACCGTAACTTCACTGGCCGCAACGACGCCAACCCGGCCACCCACTCTTTCGTCACCTCTCCGGACCTCGTCGTTGCCATGACTCTTGCTGGCAGCCTCAACTTCAACCCTCTGACCGACTCCCTCAAGGACAAGGACGGCAAGGAGTTCAAGCTCAAGGCCCCTACTGGTGAGGGTCTCCCGGCCCAGGGCTACGACCCAGGCCGTGACACCTACCAGGCTCCTCCTCAGGACCGCTCTAGCGTCCAGGTTGCCGTCAGCCCAACCTCCGACCGTCTCCAGATCCTCGAGCCGTTCACCCCATGGGACGGCAAGGACGCCACTGACCTTCCTATCCTGATCAAGGCCCAGGGCAAGACCACCACTGACCACATCTCCATGGCCGGCCCGTGGTTGAAGTACCGTGGCCACTTGGACAACATCTCCAACAACATGCTGATCGGTGCCATCAACTCTGCCAACGGCGAGGCCAACAAGGTCAAGAACTTCACCACCGGCGAATTCGACGCTGTGCCCAACACTGCCCGTGACTACAAGCGCAAGGGCATCCAGTGGGTCGTCATCGGTGACTGGAACTACGGTGAGGGCTCTTCCCGTGAGCACGCTGCTCTGGAGCCCCGTCACCTTGGTGGTCTGGCCATCATCACCCGCTCCTTCGCCCGTATCCACGAGACCAACCTGAAGAAGCAGGGTATGCTGCCGCTCACTTTCGACAACCCGGCTGACTACGACAAGATCCAGCCTGACGACAAGGTCGACGTCATGTGCACTGAGCTCGCCGTCGGCAAGCCGGTCACCCTCAAGGTGCACCCGGCCAACGGCTCTGCCTACGATGTCAAGCTTAACCACACCTTCAACGAGAGCCAGATTGAGTGGTTCAAGAACGGCTCTGCCCTCAACACCATGGCCAAGATGGCTTAAGGAGGTAGAAGGAAATGGTTATTAGATGGTGATTGGTGGGGAGAGAAGTGATGTATTACTGGCAGCGGAGGACGTTGCGAGTGGGAGGAAGAAGGGGAAAGGTGAATGGCATTTATTGTGCATATGTTGTGACTTTTTTTGATCCCAGGCGCTGGTTGGGGTTCCTAGTCGGGGCCTGTACATGTTTCTTGTTACGAGTATAAGCGTGTGTTCTTTCAGACGTCTCCATTTTCCCTACGTTTCTGTTATGTGTGCGTCTGCAGTTCTCGCAATGTTTGATCGGAATTATCCTTCTCTATCGTTTCCGATAGACGGTCGATTCTTATAGTGGGAATGTGTAGATTCCCCTTTAACTAATGCGAGTCTACTGTGGCCAATGTGCACATCGTCAAGTGCATCCAAGGTCGTCCAGTGCTGCTGGTCGGGGCCGGAGGGCGTAAAGGCAGCCTGAGGCATAGACATCGACGTCAGTCTTGGCGCACGGGTAAGCCCGATGGTTCCCGCCCACTGCAAATCGCGGAGGGCGAACGTCGAAACTGAGGACGGTAGCCATCTTCACAACTATCAGCCCATTTGACAACTAACAACCGGCGCCATGGCCAGTACGTGTTACAAGCACTCTAAGATTTGTGGCGAGCGCGCTGACGCTTTTCGCAGAGTCAAAGAACTCGTCCCAGCACAACCAGGCTAAGAAGAACCACAAGAACGGGTACGCGCGATCCCATACCCTTTCGCTTCACGGATATACGATATTACTTGCGACGGAGAGATGGCTTGAGAACGCGATAGACATGGTTCTCCCGTAATGGCAGCTGACGTTGCTCCTCGCACAGTATCAAGAAGCCTCAGACGCACAGATACCCTTCGCTCAAGGGTACCGACCCCAAGTTCCGGAGAAACCACAGACATGCGCTGCACGGCACCATGAGGGCTCTGGTACGTTGCCGAAAATGTAAAGATGCGAAGTAGGAAATCGGATAACTAACAACCTATGCAGAAGGAGGCCAAGGAGGGCAAGCGCGATGCGGTGTAAACTGCGGATACTATGACGAACCGCCCCTGCTTCTCTCACAGCGCGCGAACGACGATCAATGGCGTCGGAGACGGGCGTTACAGGAAATCCGCTTGTGCTTTTTGCTGCCTTCCAACTCCCGAATGACGAGAACGTTTTTCCAGCAAGAAGATTTCACAGCGCATATGAGGACATAGTATTGCTGCAAGAAACCCCATGAAAAAAGAACACTTGCCAAAAAGCTCTCCTTCGCCGAGCCTATGTTCAACAACTCTCCGTTCGAGACTCCTCCGCCCTTTTTCCCAGTCTCATGTGCTCCAAGGAGCAGCTGCACTGACGGTGTGCATATTGACGACCTTTTCTTTTCTTTTTCCCTTACCCTGTTTCTTCTACGGCATATGTGTGTACAGCACCTCGCTTTTCTCCATGCAAGGTTGACTGAAGGATTATCTTTTTCGTGCCAAGATCAAGTAGCCCTTGTGGCTGCTGCCATCTCATTACCAAACATTGATACTGTCTTCCTCGGTCGGTATCCGTGCATGAAGAGGTGGTGACATTTCTTCTCATATCTCATGAATACGTTGACCTCGAACGAATGGTTGTCGGCCACAAGGCTCGTAGCATTAGGAGGTGTTTCGTCAGCAATCCTTGCTGCTCCTGAGCATGATGGGCTCTGGGACGGTGTGCGGCTGATGACTACGCTTGCGCTGTCGATCATGGGTATTAAGTATCTGCAGAGTAGATTTCTCCCGAGTAGGCAGATTAAACTCAATAGACTAGTAGACTTCACATAACCTTACTGCTCCCGCTTCGACCTTGGAATTCTTACGGCCTGTCCTTCCCTTCTGTCTGCAATCTCAATGTGGACGTGGCTCCGATTGAACAATATAGTTTTGTTGGAGAAGTTCAACGCAGGGCAGCTCTTGTTCGTAATAGTCCATCTTTTGCTTTCCTTTGATGGATTGCAGTACGCTGTTGAACCGAGGTGGTGAGCTGTGTTAAATCGCTTCTGATGGGGTTTTCGAAAAAGATAGAGAGAAGAAATGATTGTACGGTATAGCAAAGAGTTGAAATGTCCGATTTCGACATCTCAACATTTCCAACTTCTTTTGTCTTGACTCATAAGGGAAATGCAAGGCCCAGGCTTAACGCATCCAGCCTGCTTTTCACATACGGGTGAAGACTCGAATTTGGTTGCAAGAGAAGATTGACCGCAGTCGGTAAATCGTGCTGAGGTGCACAATGCTCTCCTGTTGTCGATCCTGCGCCCGCACCACCCCATTGACATTAGAGACTTGATTACAGAAATATCATGGATTGCACACTCTTCACGGCATTCAAGGGAGAATCGTTGGCCAAATCATTACGACGAGTTTTGATATTGCTCTTAGGGTTAAGCACCGAGTTTTAGGGTTGTAAAGGCAAACGGGGACATTTTGGTCCGCAAGAAGAACATACCTTCGGAGTGGAATGAAATGACCCTGCTTCCATTGGTAGTGAAAGAGAAAACAGTTGAGAGAAAAAAAAAAAAAGAGAAAAAAAAAAGAAAACTTGGAAGAAATTCAAGAAATCAAGCATGAGACACTGCCCAGGACAACAATGGAAGTTCCTCTCGTCGTAGGCGTTCATACTTAGGAATCAGTACATACGCTAGGGTATCATAATATCATGGGAATCATTGCCGTGTCCGCCTTACACCGGACCCCCAACATCTTAAAGCGAATAGACGTTTCCGAAGCTGAACCCTCCTTAACCCCGCTGTGCCCATTTTTAACAAGCAACCTCAATCACACCGCAGCGTATCCGCGTCCATAACCCCCATCCCAACCGCTTTCCTCTGACCTCTCGACGAAGGATTCGTCGTAGTAGGAGGAGAAGGTGGTGGTTTGCTAGCACCGCAAACCCCACACCGTCCTACGTCCCCCGCATTCACATATTCCGTCCCTTTGCACATCTCCGAGCTGCAGCGCCAGGTGTTCTTTATCAGGTTCGGTTTCAGTACGTGGGCGCAGGCGATGCAGGTTGGATTGCTGGGGTCGTTTTCTAAGGAACAGATTGGACAGGGGAGGACTTTGGAGGTAGGTTCGGGTGAGGTTGACTTGGGGACTGCGGAAGGTTGTGGCAGCCGCGCTGAGTCGGAGGTCGCTGCTGACAACTCTGGTGCACCAGATGGTAATGTACCGTTCGAAGGTTTAAAAGAGGCGGCGTTGCCATTTTCCTCACACCCTTCGGTTCTGGGACTCCTGGCTCCATCGGCGCTCGCATCTTTAGGGCCCTGGTCCCTTGCAATGCCATTCTTCCTCTGCTTTCGCTTCGCGGTCTCACCGTCTGGTTTACTCTCCGTCTCAGACTCGTCTCCACCTTTTGGCCAGATCACGCCTGCAGAGTCGATAGGTTCCTCTTTGACTTTGACATCTTGTGACTTGCCACTCAGCATGCGCAGTTCATCCATCTCAGCATTTCGACTTGCATCGTCTTCGCCTTCGTCCCCGCAGACTTGGATCAAGTCTTTGCCATTGCCATCTTTGATGTTGGCCTTCTGCTTCCTGACTTCCGCCGCTGCCGGCGAATCAATGTCGCCATCGCTAGACCAGTAATCAGAATCCGTCTCGCTTCCTCCATCCTCCTCCAGTTCCGGAGTTGCCTCCGGGGTCTCTTGCTTGACCTTCTGCTTGGCGCTCGATTCGAATCGTGCAAGTGCGGCGTTGGCACGTAATTCTCTGCCTCGCTTGCTGTTCGCCACTCGTGGTTTCCCAGCTTGTCGCTTGCCACCAGACTTTGTCTCCAGAGCACCGCGAACCAGCTCATCATCACCCAAAGCACTGCCCTCGCCATGCTTCCCAAACTTCCGCGCTATCCGCCTCTGCTGTCTTTCTGCATAGCTCAGCTTTTCCTTGCCAGTAGTATCCTGACCTTGGCCACGCTTCCTCTTTCTGCCTCTCGCGCGTCTGTATGTCCCGCCACATAGATGCTCAGGGATTTGCGCATTATCCGGCATAGTCTCGTGCACAAAGGCACCCGTCGCCAGGTTCTTCCCTCTACCCCACATACCCTCGCCGGTGTACCTCTTCGACCACAGCTCTTCCATTTGCTTCGCATACCCATTCCTCACACCCCAGAAGAATCTAGAGTGGTTCATCTGCTTGCAGTGTGCCAGTTCGTGCATCATGACCATCTGCACGAACTTGAAGCTCAGCCATCTCCCGCTTCTGTCCTTGAGAACCAACTGGATGACCTCGCCGGCGTTGAAGTTGCGGCCGAGGAATTCCGGGTTGGGAGGGTACTCCTCCAGAGACATGACGGAGAGGTAGTGCTCCTTCATGATGGGGTGACATTGTGCTGCGATGCGTTCGAGAAAGTCTTGCGCGACTTCCTTGTCGGGGCTGTCCAGCGATTTGATGAAGTTGATGTTGGCATTGGGCCGCTGGGTGCGTTCATTGAGCCGCTGGAAGCCCAACGGCATCTCGCCTGACGTGGATCGAAAATGTCGCTCGAAAGGAGCAGCGTGGTTGTTATATCATTGTCGATGGCAGCAAATCTCATTTAGGCGACCGAAACGAGATGTCGACTTGCAATCGTCATGAATGGAGACGCTAGAGCACGCTAGGCACGCGCCACGAGATAAGCTTAAATTGCCTAGCGGCACGGAAAATCTGGGGTGCATCTGCCAAAATTCACTTCAGTGCCACCCCGACGTCTAATCGCAAGTTAGGATTCCTCTTTTTCCAAGCAGCATGTCACCGGCGCAAAAGATGGGCCAGCCTCAACAGAAGGGTCAGAATGCTGCTAATGGGGTCAAACGAAAGCGTGGTAACGAGAAGCCACAGCAATCCCCACTGCAAGCAAGGCGCATGAAATTGCTCGAGACGAGAAAGCAACTCCCTATCTGGGCCAAGCAATCGGAAATCCAGGCGGCTCTGAAGAAACAAGGCGTGCTCGTGCTCTCTGGTGAAACCGGCTCAGGAAAGTCTACCCAGGTACCTCAGTTTCTTCTGGATCAGCCATGGTGTCGTTCAGGCAAGATAGCCGTCACCCAGCCACGTCGAGTGGCGGCCATCAGCTTGGCCAGGCGTGTGGCTGAAGAAATGGGTTCGCCTCTCGGATCATCGAGTCCAGCCAGTAAGGTCGGATACAGCGTGCGGTTCGACGATAATACTAGCCAAGGAACCAAGATCAAGTATCTTACCGAAGGTATGCTGCTGCAGGAAATGCTAAGAGATGCCACTTTGAAGCAGTATAGCTGTGTTGTGGTAGATGAAGTTCACGAGAGAAGTGTCAACGTTGACCTGCTTTTGGGCTTTCTACGGCAATTGATTCAGGGCAAGAGGAAAGGGACGCTGAAAGTGGTGGTCATGAGTGCCACCGCTGATGTCGAGGCACTGACGAAATTCTTTTCAACACCGGCAAGTCCTACGGAGACGGCGAGATTGAGTGGCAAACACGATGAGAACCGTATCGACGGCCATGGTAACGACGACAGTGGTTCCGACGAGGGAGATCAGCCGGGCCAGCCAGCGCATCAAGGTGTCACTCTCTCGAATATCGCAAAACCCTCCCAAGTCTACGTAGAGGGCCGTCAGTACCCCGTCACGACAAAGTATCTCGATAGCCCCGCCGAAGAAGTCGAAGAAGCGACCCTGACCCGCATCTTTGCACTTCACTGTAAAGAACCCATGCCTGGCGACATCCTCGTCTTCATGACCGGCCAGGACCGCATTACCTCGCTCCAAAAGATTGTCGAGGAGTACGCTTCCAATCTGACTTCCGAGTATCCCAAGCTCATGGTTTTGCCTCTATTTGCCGCTCTACCTCAACATCAACAGCAGAGAATTTTCATGCCTGCTCCTCCGAACACGAGGAAGGTCATACTAAGTACAAATATTGCCGAGACTTCGGTCACTGTTCCCGGCGTCAGATTCGTCGTCGATACAGGCATGGTGAAAGTGAAGCAGTTCCGCAACCGACTCGGCCTGGAATCATTGCTTGTCAAGCAGATCTCACGATCCTCGGCAGATCAGCGGAAAGGTCGAGCCGGTAGAGAAGCGCCTGGACAGTGCCATCGCCTATACACCGAAGCTGCGTACAAGCAGTTTGAGGATCATGATAAGCCTGAGATCTTGAGATGCGATCTCAGCTCCGCCTTGTTGACCATGAAAGCCAGAGGCGTGGATGATGTTCTTGGCTTCCCGTTTCTCACCCCTCCTCCCCGAGAATCAATGGAGAAAGCTCTATTGCAACTACTGCAGCTGGGTGCTTTGCGGGACGATGGCAGAATAAGCGATACTGGACGACAAATAGCCAAACTTCCACTTACGCCCTCATTGGGCAGAGTCATCATCGAAGCTTCCAAGCCGGAGATGGACTGCTTAACTTCGGTCATTGACATTGTCGCCGCACTGAGCGTCGAGAACATTTGGCAGAACGTCGACACGGAAGAAGCTCGAGAGCAAGCCGCCCTAGCTCGCCAGCAGCTCATGAGACGCTCAGGCGATCACCTCACTCTACTAGCCGCTGTGCAAGCTTACGCAGACGAGAAAAGCGATCGGAAAAGATGGGCAGATGATCATCTCATCTCCCACCGTGCTATGCAAAACGTCATGGACGTGCGCAAGCAGCTCCTCGCTCAATGCCGACAGGCTAAGCTACTTCAACCTGATTCTGCCCAGCGAGAGGGTACCACCGTCGCGGATGAACTGGCCGAAGAGAGGATCCTGCGATGTTTCCTCCACGGCTTTGCCAACAATGTCGCTAGGCTTTGCCCCGATGGCAGCTATAAGACTTTTGTCGGGAATCAGACGGTAGGTATCCATCCGAGCAGTGTTTTGCAGGGGAAGAAAGTCGAGGCGGTCATGTATAATGAGTTTGTGTATACTACGAGGGCTTGGGCACGGGGTGTGAGTGCGGTGCGGTTGAGCTGGTTGGATGAGATTCTGGGTGGCTAATGTGAGATTTCGTTATTCAAAGACACTTGCTATGCTAATAGCGCTATATTACTTCTTGTGCAACAATCCTTCTGTAGTGCGTGGAGCGCTCGCTCTCCCGAAATTGAATCCGGAGAGGATTGGTATGCTATCTTGCGTGACTAGAGTCGCTGTATTGACTAATCTCTGGTATTGAGGGTTTCCTTTCCTTCCTCTTCTTGATAACGCGGTAGGCTATGAATCCTGCAATAAGAGATAGGGCAGCCACTCCACCGACAACACCTCCTACTATAGCGCCGGTAGGGGGCGATGCGTCGTCGCCTGACGATTTGGTGGTAGTGGGGACGGGAGCAGTATTTGAAGGCGTATAGGTCTCCGTATCTGCTGGAGCTATGTTTGCTGAAGCCGTGACTGTCCGAGTCACATAGACCGACACCGGAACGCTAGTTTCCACAGGCAAGCTTTGGGCTACAGTCGAACTGACGCTCCCTGTGAACAGGACGTATCCGTAGAGATTGCTGGAAATCACATCGGTCGTGTCGCACACGTAATATGAGTATGTCTCCGTATCGTAACTGTCTGACCCGTACACGTAGGCGGTGCCGCGTATCGGAGACGCTGACGGGCTTTGGGACACATTAGTCAACGAATACCCAAGCAGGCGGTCGACTTCACTCACCACAAATAGCTGTTCTCAGTTGTCACGGCATAAGTTACTGTCGCCGCCAGACTATCTGTTTGGTAGTCTAAGCATGTAGTTGCTGGGAGGCAGTCGCTACCAAACGATCCATACGCGTTGGTTGTGCAACAGGCAAGGTACGGCGTACTGGCGATCCAACCGCAATTTTTTCCAGATGCGCAGGTCAAAGGGTTATTCGCATCGCCATCGATGTAGGCGCACTGGTACCTTCTCAGCAAACTTTGCGCTTGGATGACAAGGTCATCAAGCAGGCCAACATACTGTCTGATAAGGATCTGCTTGCCGGCCGAAAAGTTCACGTTCCTTTACCAGGCCCCACTTGGGGTGCAACGGAGATGCGGTCGTGGTTGAGGAGAATGCATTGCTTTCTTCGATCGAAAGACTCGGCTTTATGTTGGTCGGTGAGATGGATGTGGCAGATGCTAAGGCGATCATGGACATCTCCAGAAGAAGACTACGTCGAGACATTGCCACGGCGCTGCAGTTGACAAAAGGCTAAGACAGTGAGAGCGCACCTACCTGCAACCAACGATCACCTTGAAGTATCCAGGTGGCGAGCACATATCTTTCGCGAGTCGATATGCAGAGCCGCATGTGTCAGAGGCATGGCGGCAATGTCCCTCGGGCTGGTAGCTCCATCTGGCCTTACGCCAGCGCGAGAAGGCAGATACATGCCCGTGACGGCAGATCCTGGTAACGTTGGCACACGGGATACGGTGGTCAGCAGTTTTGCTGCAAGGCTCCGAAACATGGTCATGGGTTAGAGTGTCAGGTCTCAAGCGGTTGGATAGAGCGGTCGAAAAGCGACCTGCGGTATCCAATAACGGAGTGCGGTCCTTGCAAACCTAGGTCTGGATGCGTCTGAGAACAATGTGCACAAGAACAGATCTTCTGAGGCGAGCTCTCTAGCGCTATTGAACGCCCCAAACGCATGCTAGCCTTGCAGATGTGGCATTCGAGGGCGAACAAATGCCAGCCTTGCAGGTGCGGCCCTCGAGGTCAAGCACACGGGACGAGAGCTGGGGCGGGAATCTAAAGTAGTTACATTTGGCGATCAGCTGCATATCGATAGTTTGAGCTTTGGTTGCAAACCAGTGAATACAATGAGCCAGCAGTAATGCAGAGGAGGTTGGCCGCAGGGGGAATCTGCTCCGCTTCAGGCGGTCTCCCAGATACATGGGAAGTAGGAAGTCGAAGGAAGCGCGGGATGAGCAGCAAACCATGAATGTGATGGCGGGCGTGTTCCATTTCTTCATTACGATAGATGATTCCGTGTGACCACCATGAGTCCGGTAGCGAGATAGAAATGTCTATTGCTTCAAGCCTCGCCCGGTTGTGCAGCAACCGGTGAGGTGGATAACTGGGGTGTAGATAGTGGCATGGGACTTGCTTTTCTTGCCAGAAGCGTTCATATTAGGATAGATGGGGTGTCGTCAATGCGTACAGATGCGGGTCCTCTCGAGAACGACCGGTAGACTGACAGTCCATCAACAGCCAGGCTTGCCAGGCGCCCGCATGAAAGGAAGTGACAGGAGTGAGCCGTGGCTGGCGAGCTGCAAGCGATAAGTACCTCAGCCGCAAATCTGTTAGTTCGCTTACGATAAAGCACTCTGCAGGGCAGCCCGAGCAATGGGTGTTCGCCGATCATTTTCAATGCGCTCTAGTCTTTGTTATCGACCAATAGAGGCCAAGCGAGTCGCATGTGGACGGTATCATTGGCGTGAATGAAGCAGAACAGGAACTTTCGACTAAGGTTGCGCGCGAGAAGCGGGCAGTCCTCAGACGTGCCGTTGCGGCCCATTTCTCCGACTTCCTGTCGACAGGCCAGTCGTGCTTCTCTTGTCAGCTGTTGGTTCATGCTTCCAGGTCAGTGCTAAGACTGTGGGCATCTTGGAGGAGTATGCTTGGCGAGCGTGGTCGAAGACCTGTACGCCGTAATCACAGAGAATACTTTGCTATCGCGCCGGAGTAGCTCAAGCGTATGATAATCGTCTTTGGACTCTTGTGCTCATTTCGCACCCTTTCAAGAACACACGCATCAAGTACACTATAAGCAATATGTCTGCAATGGCAGAAGTCGGTTCTGCGCTGTCGGCCATTTCGACAGCGTTCACACTGACATTGAGAATTGCAGAGAAGGTATACGAGATCAAGGCGGTGGACCAAGAGACCCGAGACTTGCTGGGCATGACAGACTCAATCAACCAAAAGCTTGAAGTGGGAAGGAAGCTTCGTCGGCAAAAATCAGATCTATTTGAGGCGGAGGAGAAGATGATCATCGATACCGATCTGAACGACGCTGAGAAAGCCGTCAACAGCGTCGCGGGTCTGATTGAGCCTGCGCGCGCCGATATGCAAGTATACGGAGGACGTATCCGGGTTGGCACCCGCATCATCTGGGTGGTGAGAGATTCTGCTCATATAGCTGTGAGCCTGGGCAAGCTCAATATAGCGGCGTCCGGTCTCAATAGTACTCTTTCGACATTGATGGGCAGGACCGCAACACGAAACCCGACGCCGGCCACCAACACCGACTTTCTGAAGCCGCCACCCACGTATCAGGAGAGTGAATGGCTTTATGCTTCTAGAGAGAAGAACCTGCTCAAGCGTGCGAGCATGAGGTCACTCACAGGAGAGCAGCAGCATTTACAGAGACCAAGTTCAGCGCCCTCTTTGCCCGATGTGATAAAGCGCGATGAGCTGGTGGACACGACCGCTTTTCAAGTCTGGGGCGAAACCCAACGGGCTGTTGAGACGCCCCCTTTGCCTGCAAGGCGGCTGACGGGAAAGGCGAGGAATCACTCTTGGCTCAATCTACAGTCCAAGGGCTTATCAGATAGCACGAATTGTAGCCGAATGAAGTATTGAGACGAAGGACTTCTGCAACGACACTGAGTAGAGTCGCGAATGATTCTCATTTTCACGCTAGATCCGCTCGGAAACCAGTATCACCAATTCCTGAGGCTGCTCCAAAGCTCTGCCTTGCTCCTCCGTGACCTTGCTAAATGTCGGTACCACAACTAAGGATCGATGCTTCTGAGAAGCATGCATCCACGAGAACTGATACATGGATGGCTGCGAGAACAGAGTCATTGACACCGATGCCGCGTTCTTCAGCAAACCCTCAAGATGACTTTTCGCCCCGGCAACGTCTTGTGATCCGTTCCGCCACTTGGCGAATGCGTCCGTGAAAGTGCCGACGTCCATCTCAATGTTGCGAGCCAGAAGCGCTGCACTCTCTGTCTGAGTGCGTGCGTCCTGCCTGAAGTAGGCAGTAAGCATCCGCCACATGTTGAAAGCTTGACGAGCGGCTGATACCAATTGCAGTGATTAGTAACCACATTGCGAGGATAAGGTATGTTGGACAGTTGCAACGTACCAACAGCTTTTCTTCCGGTGGAATCTGGGAGACCTCGATCTCCACCAACGTACGTGAAACCCATTGGAAGCAAGCGAGGTTGCGGTCCAGCCATCATACCCTGGGCAACTTGATAGGCCAGGCAATGCTTTATTACCGGAAGAACGGACCTTGAAGACATCATACAGTCTACCAAGGGACCAGGGAGATGGGGTGTCTGCAGCTCCGAAAGCCTCTCATGTTCCTCCGGCGGTAGCTTGATGGGATCGTGCGGACTGAAGTAGAAGTTCTCGACGTGAAGCTGTATCTGGTCGAAGAGGACTTTGACCGAGTTCTGTATAGTATGGTCATCAAGGCTCTGAGGTAGATACTGTTCCCAACTGGCACGGCTCACACTGGCGTCTGATGTTAACTCAATACGACGAGCACGTCCGGCCCCTAGACCAGTGTGTTTGTCGTCCTTGTAAAGACGCCGATGACGGTCATTATGGCGGCTCGTCCGAGAATTGCGATAACTGGTCTTGCGCATATACCAAAATGTCACCAAGCCGGTTATGAGGGCAGCTGCCAATGCGGCACCGATGATGCCGCCAGCCAGCGCTCCTGTCGATACACCGCGATCATGAGCTTTGTTCGCGTTGCTTGGGGTCGCGGACAGCGTCTGCTGATCAGCATTCACAGTCGTCGAAGAGCCTGAAACTGGCGTTGTAGCTACCGACGTAGCTGTCTGGGCATCATTGTTTGGCACTGCTTCACTTGTTGGCTTGTTGCTAACTGGAACTTCCACATTCGTTGTTGATCGTTCAGTCGGGGTTGCAGGGCTAGCTTGTGGGACGCCGCCCTCCTCTTCTTCGCTCTGAGGAGCTCCGTCATCGGCTTTTGTAGTCGGTGTTGATTGTTCAGTGGAAGTGTTATCAGGCATTGCTGATGTAGTCGAGTCAATAAATTTGATGGCGTAGCTCTGAACGGATCAAACTTGCGAGTTCAGATTAAGACACATCATCTCTGGAGAGATAAGGGAAAAAGACCAGATCGCGGCGGCAAAACGACGAGATGGACACAGGAGGCGATGATTTGCCAAAGCAGACTTGGCAAACGCAGACTCAGGTCACACCTGCGTCGGGTCCAGGCTGTCGCCACAGGACTTCAGTACAGCCTCGCCAATTTGGTCGGGGCGCCTTCATGCAGCTGTCAGGCTGAGACGGTACCACCGAAGCCACCTGCAAGCCTCATGCACAGAGAGACAAGGGAAGCGGGGCATCTGTGCACTGCCGATATACATAGCAATGAGCGACCACCATACAGTTTGGGACCGTATGCCCAGATTAGCGAGGATGAGGCTTTTTCCCTCTATCCAGGTACTTTGACATACTCCAGCTGAAAATTTTTGCTTTTTGTTACGTCGGCCAGTCGTGTTTTGGCCCTTCCATTTTACTTTTATTGGAGGCGAGAGAAGATAAGGTGGGCAGCGCATCATGGCGTCGTACTCTTGGACGCCTGACGTTGTTATCGGTATTGACTTTGGCATGACTTGCACTGGTATGTGGTCTGCTACCGCCATGTATACATGCACTGACCGTATGGTACTCCCATAGGCGTGGCATGGTCAGCGGCACCAGAATGGAATGATCCGAAGACTCTGCAACACTGGCCCGGCATCGCATACCACGAGATCCGCAACAAAGTGGACACGGCAGTCGCATATGATGCCAGAAATTCTCGACTGCGGAATTGGGGTTTCGCATGCGATGATGAGGATCCGGCTCTAGAAGTCAACAGGTTCTTCAAGCTGAACCTCGATCCGGGATACATAGATGATCACATCCACGCACCGACTCACAGCGAAGTGAAACAATGGTATTGCGATTATCTGCAGTCACTCTACTCCTATCTCATGAGGCATTTTCGGGAGACGATGCCCAGATTTGAGTCCAAGAATGTCGAGTTCGTCTTCTCGGTCCCCACAACATGGAAAGATCCGAGGATGATTGCAGAGATCCAGCGGATGGTCAAAGTCGCCGGATATGGCAAGGAAGAGAATCATAGAGCGTCCATTTCCTTGACTGAAGCCGAAGCCGCGGCGGTGTACGCCTCGAAGCAGCAGATGCAAAAAGGCGATGTCTTTTTGGTATGCGACGCCGGCGGAGGAACGACGGATATCAACTTCCTCAAGGTCAAGAGCGCCGCCAAAAGCAAGACTGAATTGCAGCCGCTACAGTGCAACGAAGGCCTGGCGATAGGGTCGACCCTGATCGATCACAGGATCGAGACGTTTATCAAGGAGCGACTCGAGCTGATTCGCTCACACATACCAGATGATGTGGATTCAGTGGCCAAGCGGATGGTCCAGGATAGATTTATGGGATACAACTGCTCGTTCGGGATGGCGACTATAGAAGTGCCGAAGCTTCCGCTACCAATTCCAGGTCTGCCGTATGGGACCAATCTGCCGCATGCAGAAGTGGAGAACTCCAGCCTGATTCTCAGGGTGTAAGCAATACGTAAGACTTGGGGCAAATCCTTTCAAGAGAGGCTGACTTGTTGAATAGCGAATACCTCCAACGCATCTTTGACGAACAAGTCGACAAGATTCAGAAGCTTCTCGATGAGCAATTCCGAGAACTCCATGAGGAACATCCTGAAGAGCAGGTCTCTTATCTTGTTCTTTCGGGTGGACTAGGAAGCTCTCCCTACGTTAGAGACCGAATAAGGAAAAGGTACGAAGGCGGTTCAAATGGAAAATTCCCTAATGCGCGGAGTCTCAGCATTATTCTTGCCAGCGAGCCGTACGTCAAATCAAAGTTCCTCCTACGTGTTGTTGCACTAACGAAGGAAATTTAGACAGCTGGCAGTCGTCCACGGGCTAGCCCTTGCTCGAGCACAAGCACTAAGGGGAGGACCTGAGATCATGTCAACGCGTAGGTGTCCACTGAGCTATGGCGTAGTCTGCCGAGAGCTGTACGACCCGTCGAAGCATCAGGGACAGCCTGTCGAGCTGGACAAGTTCGACAAGAAGCGGTACGCCGAGGGTCAGATGTCATGGTTTCTCAAGCAGGTAAGCCATCGTCGGAGGCCGTTGTCGATACGCAATCTGATGCGACCTGCAGGGTGAAGTAGTCAACATTAATGAAGGGAAGAGCCGGCGCTTTCGCAACAAGATACCCCCAGGACTCGAACGCCATCCCTGGCGCACACAGATCTACATGTCCGATATGCCTTCGCATCAGCTTCCTCAGTCCATCCGTAACAAAGGGGTCAGCAGTGTCTGTGCCGTGGAGGCAGCCCTCGATCCATGTGACATGAGACTTAAAAATCATCGGTGGTACCATTATAGAAAGTGTTATTACGAAGCCGAGTTCAGCGTGAAAATGCTGGTTGGCACCGGTCTCCAATTCGAGATATGGGGCCAGAATGGATGTAAGAGCACAAGCCATGACGAGATTGAGGTCCAGTGGGCTCCGGCGGATGACCCTGCACAGCAGAAGCAGTTAGTTGATGAGACTCCCGCCATGTATCCGATTTCCTAGATAGCTGGTTGTAGTCGGTGGTCGCACAATGGTTGGTAGTAGTAGACTAGTAGTAGACACTACTCTGAAAGTGAGAGTATGTTCTATGCTCGCATCACAAGCGAACATAAGCAAAACGGAATTGGTAGCAGTCACCGAGGGTGGGTGGATAAGCAGACTCAACATCGGCTCGGCCACTTCACATTGATCACTTTCAGTAGTATTGCAATGAGTCGCTACGGTGGCGTTTTTACATCTTCGACTTCATCTCCTCGTGCAACTTAGCAAGTTCATCCTTGTTACCTTGCTGCTGCGGCCAGCCGACACCTAGGCCTTCCTGCTCGTTGGGTTTCGGGATCATGTGCACGTGGACGTGATCGACGACCTGGTGGGCGATCCGGCCGTTGTTCTGTAGGATGTTGAAGTTCTCGGCGCCTGAGGCCTTCGCGATCCGGGAGGCGACGGGGAGGAGCTCGGTGAGGTGCTCGTCGGGGATGTCTGTGAGCTTCGCACCGTGGTATTTGGGGATTACGAGCGCGTGACCTTTGGACTAAACATCCGCCAGCTTGGGTTAATCTTGGCTGTGATACTATGCTGCCAGCTTGACGTACCAGGGGGTTGATATCCAGGAAAGCAAAGGTCTTGTCGGAGTCGTAGAGCTTCATCGAAGGGATCTCGCCTGCGTTGTGGTCAGTCATTAAGCATCAGATGAAGACTTCAATCTGAGAGTAACATACCCTTGATGATGCGGCAAAAGATACAGTTGGCGGCCATCTTGACAGCGGATATGGGATAGTACAATGGGGTACCTTGATGTTCCGCAGCTCTCGGTATGTAGGCTTTGGAGACCAAAGGAAGAAGGCGGGGTTCACAGGTATGGAATGGCGTCATAAACTGCGGAAGGGATTCCGCTTGCAGAGCACCTCCATCATCAAGGTTGAAGGTTGAAGAGGTGATGGTTATGAAGGACCACGACAAAGGATACACTTGTTGGAAAGAGGAAAGAGGAGGCAGTGTATGGACGGTGATGCAGACTGGCAGCAGCCTACGAACTTGTCGGTCGAGAACGGGGACCAGTCTTACTGGACAACTGCTGCAGCCGCGAAGGATGGACAACGTCCACATGAAGAGCATTGTATCATCTGTCTAGAGGTCATTAGTGAGCGCGCAGTGGCAGTTCCCTGTAATCACTTAACCTTCGACTTTCTATGTCTGGTATCATGGCTGCAAGAGAAAGCAGCATGTCCTCTATGCAAGGCGGAGGTGCGCGAGGTGCAGTACGACTGGCGAAGCTCGGAGGACTACAAGACATATCGAGTGCCCAAGGCCGAGGGGCCAAATGCTGGAGATCCGGATAATCGCTCATCTCGCCAGTCTCGGCGGCAGCACAGTAGACGGCAAGTGGAGAGATGGACTCCGCAGACCGAACGTGACATCGCCTCCATCGAGGATCCTTCGCTTGAGAGACGCCGTCGAGTGTATAGGGATCGTCTATACGCTTTACACGTAGGAGCAAATCACATATCCAACTACCGAGACTTCACTTCCGCCATCTTTGCATCCTCTTCAGTCCTACAGAGTCGAGCGCGAGCTTTTCTGCGCCGGGAGCTAAGGGTCTTCTCGTTCTTGGACACAGCATCTGCTCCTCGAGGCGGCAACAGAGAATTCCTCCTCGAGTACATTGTCGCTATTCTGAGGACGAACGACCTCAAAGCCGCAGATGGAAAAGCAGAAGACCTCCTATCAGATTTTCTAGGGCGCTCAAACGCTCAGCAGCTGTTACATGAGCTAGAAGCATGGTTGAGGAGTCCGTATCTCGATCTTCGCCAATGGGACGAAGTTGTCCAATATTTTCAACAGAATGTTGGCGGTGGTCGCAGTAATGGGAGCAATAACAAACACCGCGTTCGCTCGCCGGTCACTGAATGAGGGCGAACTCCAGGCGCCCGGGAAACTTAGTGTTTCAACACAGATCCGAGAGCTCGGACTTACGTCTACAGTTCGAGTCGATGTAGGCATCTTCCAACCGATTGGCGACGCCGTCCCCAAATAATACCGACTTCACAGACCAGGAGCAAACACCACTTACTTTGTTTGACACCAAGGAGGTCGTGGTTGAGGACGATTGGATTCTAGAAACCATGGGTATGATTGGTACCCAAGGCGAGGAGGTTGGCCCAATGCGAGGAATGGTTGCCAACTGCGTGTGGCAATCGCTCAAGTATGTGGCAATATGAACTGAATGGGGTACAGCTTCATTGTGGGTGCGCTGGCCTGTACTGCACTGCTTTGATGCGAACCATTACTTTGGTACGAGCGAAGTAACGAAAAGCGATAGGTGACTGTCGAAGATCAAAGTGGTGAACATAATAAGACCAACTACGCAGCACAACTTGAGTTTTATCACCTGTCTCATTGCAAGAAGAACAAGAAATAAACGTCAAATTACTGTCCGTTCGGTCCGCAAGGCTTGCAATAGCAGAGTCTGGAGAACGGCGTTCATGTTCCGCCAGAGATCGTGCTGATGACATCTGCCGGTCCCTAATTGGCCAGAGAGACTTCAGCTTACCATTCCGAATCTCCTCACAAGACCGAGGTGTGGACTGGCGCAAATATTCGTCACTCCTCTGGCCTACGCAATCTCCTAGTCTACTGCGATCGAGGCCAAAACGTGGGGTTCGAGACCTTTCAAGAGACTCTGTCCATACAGGAGAAACTGGAATAAGCATTCACCTCGACGTCTCCACACCCCGCAATGCGGGTGCCGCGCGCCGTGACGATCAAAGCTTATTCTGGCGCCACGTTCTCATGCCATGACAATCGACCTTCGCTTATTGGACAGGGCGCTGCATCTATTCGCGCAAATCACGTCAAGTCAAGCTTGCGAAGACATTTTGGGGTTTGTCAACGACGGCATCAGCCGGGACTCAGTCTTTTCTTGACAGCTGGGAGGTGAATCCTGTTCAATAATCCTGGCCAATGCCGAGGCACGCCTCTGTCTGCTGCGGACGTGGGGAACATGCATGTCTGGCGACACTTCACTGCTAACTAGTTTCGGGCAGAGGACATATATATGTGGTCATCAAAGTCAACAAAGACAGTGGAGCAAGGGTCTGACGTATTCCAGCAAAGAGAGAAGTGGCTCAGAAGTTCAAAAGTTGCTCATCTGGTCTACCATATACGGACGACGTCTAGTATCTGGCTACCAGCCAGTCACATCATGCACCGACTTGGGTTTCAGTAAGTGCCTAGGTAAGTTTCAAGCCTGACGCTGGCAGAACGTAAAACGGTCGCCGCAGAATCGAGATTTTTCACGAGTGATCAGGTGCTACACTAGCCATGACGATTGATTGAGACCAAGTTCACGTAGTTATCGGCATGGTCTGGTTGGGCATACAGTGTCGCTATTGAAAGTATGAGCTTGAGAGGAGACCAATGCTGTCTGCGCTTGAGAGAGAAAAGATAATAGGCAAGGATGCATGCGTTTCGGTCATTTACCCTAGGACTTGCTGACAGCAGTGGGCCCATGGTGTCTTCGTTCTGTCAAGGCACCACATTGATGATCCTTCCGAGAAAGCATGCGCTGCGCCCTCTCTACCCCAATTGATGTAAGGAAGCGTCAGCTTGCTCTTGACAAGCCACCAGCTACCTCCGAAGCTTGTTACGGCGCTTTTCCAGCGTGGATAGCTTTTGGAGCCAATGTAGTATAAGCTTCGTGATCAGCATCTTAGCTGTGAAATGCCGAGGAGGTACGACCAGACGGGTCCGAGGCCGATTTGGCAGATACACTCAAGGACAGTATAAATCCAGCATTGCCTTGACCGACTTTCTCGATCCTTTCCGTAGCCAGCGCTCCTTGACGAAGACAATTACCTTCCAATCAATTAAAACAATGCTTACCAAAGGAGCCCTTGCAACGCTGTTCGCAGCACAGGTTTCGGCCTTCCCATGGGTGCTCGACACCATCGGCCAGCCGAGAGACTATTTCGGTCACCAGGAGAAGCGTCAAACTCAGGCTGGCTCTGCTGCGACATGCCCGAGCAACCCCAACCACAAGGGCGCTGTTCCTATTAGCGCCAAGTACCCATACTGCGGCGCTAAGAACGGCCTTCCGGGTTACCAGGTCTGCGTGAACAACTTGGTCCCAGCGAAGGTGAGCTAAACCAATATACACACGATGGAGAGAATGAGATCAGTCAGGCTAATCTACAGTCTTCTAGGGTGACACTGCTCACTACTATACCCCTCCAGGACCCAACGATATCCGTGGTCCGTGCCCTGGTATCAACACGGCCGCCAACCACAACTTCCTGAGCCACGACGGAATCACAACGTTCGAGGAGTTGGTCGACATGCAGCAGAACGTCTACGGCGTCGGCTACGATCTTTCCGTCCTGCTTGCTGTTCTGGGCGTCGGCCTCGACGGCGACCCGATCAGCGGCAAACTTTCGATCGGCTGCGACGCCTCGTCGCGGACGACCTCGCCTGGCCTGCCCGGCCCTGAACTGGGTCTTGACGGCCACAACAAGTTCGAAGGCGATACCTCGCTCACGAGGAACGACTATTTCCTGGGTACGCTAAGAGGCGTCTTGTGCCCACATTGCGTTATTGGGCCGTTTGCTAACAAGCAACCTAGACAACGGAGACAACTTCTCCTTCAACCTGACCAAGTACAAGCGTATGTCCGATGTCTGCAAGGGTAGCTTCGACCGCAAGTGCATGAGCGACTACCGCTATGAGCGCTACCAAGAGTCCCTCAACTGGAACGGCAACTTCTACTTCGGCCCGAAGTCTCTGCTGCTCTTCGGTGCCGCTTCTTTCCTCTAGTAAGTGTCCACCATGACAGGCAATCATCCTCCCAATCCGGCCCGTCACGTTCATGCTAACACATGCTCTTCCAGCGAACTCTTCCCCTCGCTCGGCGAACTCGGCAAGCCGGACCAAACCACCATGGACTACTTCTTCAAAAAGGAGCAGCTGCCTCCGAACTGGTACTCCCGCGTCGACCCTTACTCGATCCCAGACGTCGCAATCGAGATCTTCGCGCAGTACTCAGCCCACCCGGTCGCTTTCGGTGGCAATACCGGCAAGCCGAACAGCTTCGTCGGCATTGGCGACTTCGGCTCCGCCTTCTCGGGCAATATGTTCAAGGGCGATGCTGCCGGTGTGGCTTGCTTCCTCTACCAGGCGGCGACTGAGAATGTGCCGTCTGCTCTCGGCGGCGGATCCACGGTCCCACTGCAGAGTCTCGAGTTTGGTGCTAGCAAGCTCAACCCTCTGTTCGGCAACAGCTCGTCAAAGCTTGGGTCCTTTGGGTGCCCGTTGAACTTCAACAGCGCTTAGAGGGGGAAGGCGATCAGGAAGTTTGAGAGGAGAATGTGATTTGGAAAGTGGAAAGTTGTGGGAGTGGGATGATGAGGTGGGATTGTGAGTAGAAGACAAGATAGTTACAGATCACAGACCTGTTAAGCAAGACTTTGGTTCCACGTCATCAACCTCTCTTATCATGTAGAGATAGGTGTTCTTCTATCTCACTTTTCCTCCATATTTCTTATTGCCCTAGCAAAGTATATCCCCGTACAAACCAGATGTTTTTACTAGATTGCTTTTACAATCGCGAAAATCAATTAAATCTCATTGCTACAGAGGACATATTAGTAACCGAAGGACAATATAGTAGCGCAGCGAAGTGTATCCCTATACAATCCAAATTCCTTTTAATAATGCCGAACATCCATCAAATCTCATTGCTGTAGAGGACATATTAGTAACCGAAGGGCAATAAAGTAGCATAGCAAAGTATAGCCCTATACAAATCAGATTTCTTTTAACAATCGCAAACACCCATCTCATTTCATTACTACAAAGGACATACTAGTAACCGAAGGGGCAATATAGTAGCATAGTAAAGTGTATCCCCAGAAAACCCAGATTTCGTTTGAACAATCGCGAAAATCGATAGAATCTCATTGCCATAGAAGATGTATTAGTAACCAAAGGGGCAATATAGTAGCGTAGTAAAGTACATCCCTATACAAACCAGAGTTCTTTTGACAATCGCGAAAATCGAATCTTTTCTCCTTACAGAGAACGTATTAGTGAGCGGAGGTGCAGTATAGCAGCGTAGAGAACAGATAGACGTAAACGGAAGCCATTGATAGGTATACAGAGCACCATTGCTCGTCGGAAAAAAACTCCTACATCGATTTGGAACTATGGACATCGGCCTCTTACCCCTACCGAGAGCTAGCATACTCCGATCTCTAGCCCGCAAATCGCTTAGTACCCCCTTCCACGCCCATAATACCCACCCCGCCTCCTCGAAGCATCCCCCGCAGTCGTCCTCCAGCTCGTCTCGGCCGGGGTATCGTGACGCCGCTAGCGACCAGGATACCCCGCGGACGACGACGCCGTCGGCGGCGGCAGCATTTGGCCCCCGCCACCGCCAAGCATCCCAGTCCCAGTACCTCCACCATTCTTCATCCGCGCCGGCTCTAGATTGATGGTTCTTAGCAGGTCAATCATCTTCCTCGGATCGTAATTGAAGAAGGACTTGTCGTAAGTCCACGCGTGGGGGAGGATGCTGAGCAAGAAGTTGATGTCGCGGGGCAGTGGGGCAGGGCCGTGTTGGATGAACTGCTGAGCAGCTTGCGGCGCGCCGGGCGGGACGTAGTTCTTGGTGATGAAGCCGCTTCCGCCGCTGACGGCGGGGCCTTGGGCGAGACTGCCGAGGACGGCAGGTTGGTTGCCGCCGGCTCCGCGACGGCCGGCGGCGCCTTTCAGAGGCGATTCCGCACGGGCGAATTTGCGCTGGTGCTCCGCATCGCTGTCCATGTCGTCCAGGGGTCGTTTGGGGGATGCCATGTAGGGACCCTGTGGACCTAGTCTGAGACCGCCTTGGTCTGGACTGGCCATGCCGACGGGTGGCAAGCCGGGAATCATGGGTGGAGCGCCGACGGGTGGGGGTTGCTGGACCACGGTAGGCAAGGGCGTCGCTCTCGGCCTGACTTGACTCTCACTGAGGACGAGTTGGACGGCAATACCGTCGAACTGAGGCTCAGCAAATCGGGATGCGAACCGTGAGACTTCCGGCTCGTCGGGGAACAGCTCCCTCATCCTCTTCTCAAGCTTCTGGATCTGAGCGAGATCGCCATACTTGCTCTCGTAGTCATGCATATACCACAGCAGACCTCTGACGCGATCCTTCTTCTTCAGATCCTCCTCCTCTTGCTCCTTGGTCTCCTTCGCATTCGTGTGGGTCATCATCGCGGCGCCCTGCTGGGGACCGACAATCTTGGTGATAGTTGTTTCGAACACGACTCTAGCGTTAACAAGGTCGTGCTTCTGTTCGACCAGGAATCGCACGTAAGCCTCGGCATACGACTCATCGGTCGGGAAGAGCTTAAGCCCGCGCTCAAAGATTTTCATGGCAGATGGGTCTTGGTGACAGAACCACTCCGTCAACGCCGACGCAACGTAAACTTCCGATGTCAGCTGGCCCCTTGGACGAGCCTCTTTGAAAACGCCACGGAAGCCTTTGGGGTTCTTCGTGTTGAGATTGCCTTGTCCCTGCACACGACGGAATGCCCGCATCTTTGCGACCCAAACATAGCTGATGGTCTTCTTGAGGTCTTCGAGACGAGCCCTTGAGATCTTTTGCAGACTCTTAATCTGCGCTTCCATCTGCTCCTGCCGGCTCTTTGGCTTCTCGGCTGCGGGCGACTCTTCATCCTCGTCATCGTCTTCCGCCTGCTCGGCAGGCTCTGGTTCTTCTTCAGGCGGCAAGCTGGCAAAATGCTCCCGAATAGCTGCAATTCCATCCTTTTCCCTCTTGATGAAAGTGTCTTTCAGAGCATAGAGCGCCTTGTGACAGTGTTCAAACGGCACATCGAGCTTTTCGCCGTTGCTCTGTATCGTCTGTGCGTCCGAGCTGGCAAGGTCAAGCTTGCTCGTCTCTAATTTGTCGGCTCTCTTCAGACAGAGCAGCACGCTCTCCGGGTTAGCCTCACTACCCTGTTCTAAGAAGTCGTCGCCCTGGGTCGCCAACTCCTCCTGCACGCTGACCTCAGGTGTCATAGCAGCAGTATCGTAACACCACTGTGCGGCATCAAACCAGATCTGCGGGTAGAACCTGAGCGAGGCCACTGCCTGCTTGAAAGCGTAGAGCACACGCTTGCGGTAGAGTGGAGTCTCATCTTCTCTGAGACTAACAGGATCAGATGTCTCCCAATCAATCCACGTCTTCCACTTTTCGACTTGATCCCCGAAATGATCCTCGCCCTCGTAGCCGTGTACAGGAGGTAGCATTGGCAAGCTCTTGCGGTCCAGTCCTTCGAAGAATTTGTCGAAATTGTGCCTAGCGGACCTGGCAGACATGTAGTGTGGGCCCATCTCCTGCACATTCTTTCGACCTTGAGCTTTGTTGGAGGAGTTGGCGGACTCGAACTGATCGTACTCTTTCCAGAGCTTCGACAAGATGTCTTGCGCCATCGGGACCTTCACTGCGCGCTGATAAGCTTTACGCACGAGGTCTGACTTCTGCTGATCTTGCCAGCCTTGTCCGCCAATGACGCCCGGACCACTCTTCACAAAGTCCACATACTCGCGCCAGAGATTGCCAGAGTCTGGATCGATTCCAACAGCATCCAGCACGGCCTCAAAGCCTTGCGTAATGATAGTACGAGATTGACCGGATGGATCTGGGATGAGTGGGAAAATACGGCGGAGATAGTCGAGGTACATGGTCCAGAGCTCGACATTTGGAACGGTAGGTAAGCCACGGCTGAAAAGAGCGTCGATGCGGCTGCGATCAAAGACCGAGACCTCCAGGCCTACGTAAGCGGTCCATAGTGAGGGCTAAATAACGGTCAGCTAGCCTGCTCTCTGAGACAGGGAGGAAAGTGACGGAAGAGCATGATGTCGTTAGGAATGCATGCCATGCAAAGACATCTCATGAGAGACAAGTCGAAGATGATACGTACAGCAGTCGGGAAATACTCTAGCATGCGATCATATGTTCTGCGCACATTGTCGATCTGATCCTTCTCACGGTAGTGCTGGACGAGTTCAAGCCAAGCGGCGGTGTCGGCTTTTGGGTCTTCCTTGATACGGTCTTCAAGCCTGCCGACCTTATCATGTGGCAAGCGTGCTGAGGAAGTTGGGGCCTGAGGGGTCGGAGCATGGTCCGAAGGCGCGGTCACGCCATTGACACTCGGCTTCGGGGTCGCAGATACAGACGTTGTGCCGTGTGTACCGGCGGCTGCGGGTGAGACAATATCTTGAGCACCTTGAGCAACAGGTAGAGATGCAGCTGGAGCAGTGAAAGCGGAGGCAGAAGAAGGGTCAACACTAGAAGAGGCAGGGAGTGGAGTAGGAGTGGCAGCAGTGGACCCATTGAGACTGGCTTGTGCTTGTGCTTGAGCTTGAGCGTTCTGAGCAGCGGCAGAGTCTTGTGTAGGTTCACTAGCTAGAGTTGATACATCCTGAGTCGCGGCCATTTGCTGCGCAGCGTCTGAGACGGCTGCCGCACCCAGGCCGGACTGCGCGCCCGCCGTCCCATTGAGCTGTGACGGCGGTGGCACGTCCGCGTTTATACTATGATTGTTTTGATTTTGGTTCTGATGCTCTTCCTCGTCGTCGCTCTCTTCCATAATAAAGCCGCCGACTGTGCGGGGCTTGCTGGTCTGCTCGGTGGGCGCGGCGGCGCCTTCGGGGTGCGCGGGCTGCTGTGGGGCTTCGGTCATGGGGGCGTCGTTTGCGCCATCGCCATCGCCGCCGAAGTTGAAGCTGGTCGGGTCGTAATCGTCATCTTCTTCGTCGCCGGCGTCCTGGACGTTGGAATCGCTCTGCTGCTGCTGCTGCTGCTGCTGCTGCTGCTGCTCCGGCTGCTCGCTCACGTCTACGCTCATGTCGGGCAGACCCGACGGATCATACTCGGCCATGTTTTCACTTACTCTGACACTTCCAGTCCGTGATCGATGAAGAGAGCAATAGTGGTGGGTCACGAAAGGATGTCGGGCGAGGCCAGGGCGCGCAGGCCAGCTTCGGAGCGCGTGTGGTCGTCGCCGGGGTTACAGGTCAAGTGCGGACGTCTGACGTGGATGCTGAAGCGAGGCGTAGACAACAATGAATGGAAGTGGGCGGAAAGGTAATGAATGGGGGACGAGGGGATGGAGGAGAAGTGGTGGTGGTGGAGGTAGAGGGGTGTAGGTGGGAGGTGGATGGTTGGTGGTTGTCTGTCGCAAAGCTCAAATGGAAGTCGCAAAGGCAACCGAGTCGGCTTAGCTGCCTCATCCGGCACCGGCGGAACCTGCAATGCATGACAAAGCCCGCAGCGGCTGTTGCCGGCACTAAAGCGTCGCGCGTCTCTCCCGGGGCCCGATCCCGACATCTCGGCCATTCAATCACTCCGTCAGGTGAATATCCATCGTAGACTCGAATCTTGAGGACTACTTGGGCCGGAACCCTAGCAGGGGCAGGAGTTGAACAGCATCGCGGAAACGGCAGAGACCGAACAAGAGACTGCCTTTCTCTTCCGCCTACAGATTGTCCACAGACAGCGGCTGCAAATACTGTAGCCCGCTACCAGCCTTCTAGGCAGAACGGCATGGAGGTGTTGCCACGCTTCCATCGACGATAATAGCAGACCAGCCATTTTCACCGAATAGCCTCAGGAAGACGATCGCATTGCCCCATGCCTCCCTCACAAAGACGAAGCACCATGAAGGTGCCTCCTTTCTTCCGCCGCCTCTTCAAGTTCACGTCCATGGACTTCGAGACGGTAAGCAAATCCCCACGGGGCCAGCCACTACTCCACCAGTGTTTAATGTGTAGAACTTCGCTAACCATTCCACTCCAGGCAGTATGGGAAATGATCAATCTCATAATCGCGCCCAAGAAAGTCTTCCGGAACATCTACTATCATGTACGTTTCCCTTGCCTCCCTCAAGTATTGCCGTATCATCAGAAGGACTAACACGAGCCGTAGAAACGTACATTCGTCCAGATGACTACTCTAACTCAAACACAACGATGCTAATATACACCCCAGAGACGAAAAACTCCTACCACCGCGCTGACCCCGCCTTCACCTACCTCCTGTCCCTCTTCTTCTGGCTAACCGGCCTAGCATGGGGATTAGCATATGCCGACGGTTTCGGCCGAGCAGTCAAAATCTCCTTTGCCTTTGTGCTCTTCCACCTACTCGGCTCTAGTGTGATCGTCAGCACGCTCATGTACTTCCTAGTTGGCAAGGTACTCGGCAAGCGACGACAGGGGCTTTTTGGGCCGCCGAATGGCGGAGAGGAGGAATTGGAGTTTGGCTATTGCTTCGATGTGGGTCTCCTGCTGAAAGCCTCAGGGCTGATGTGATTTCCTGCTATGAACGTCCAGACATGCTGACATGATCCCACTACTCTAGGTTTCCATCCGAGCGTTCACACCAATCTGGGTCTTCCTCTACGTCCTGCAATTCCTCTTGATGCCGCTCATAGCGCAGGACTACTGGGTCTCGAATTTCTTCGGGAATACCATGTTCCTCCTCGCCCTGAGTTATTACTCCATCATCATCTTCCTAGGCTTCAACGGTACGTCTTATCCTCTAGCCTTTATATTTAGCAACACGAAGATGGCAATTACTGACAAAAGAACATGCAGCCCTCCCCTTCCTAAGCCGGACGGAAGTCCTCCTTGCCCCGATCCCGGTCCTAGTGATCCTCTGGGTCATCAGCCTGTTTACTTTCGACTGCGCAACCAACCTCGCACCTGTTTTATGGTGTGGAGTCAACCTTAGAAAGCCTGTATAGAGTATTGTATGCACCCTTTATCATATCTGATTATGTTCTTGACTAGCCGTTCGATGCGCCTGTTTAATCCGGTTACATCGGATCTTGCTCGGGTCAAGCGGACGTCGGAACGGATTTGTAGGATCACGCCGACGCAGAAGCGCCGGGGCTGCCATTCGCTGGTTCGTATCTATGTACTATACCTCCATATTTGCTCTGACTCACTCATATAGAACAACAGGTTGAAAGATCTGACGCTGTCAAGACCTGGTGCAGTTATTCTCTACACTTCTCACCAGTTTTGACAAACCAGCGCAACTATTTAGACCCGGCCTCCTCCGTTCAAACCTGACGCCAAGGATGTCTACAGACACCACCTTCCGCAACTTCACTGCTCAACAAGCCGCCGCATACGCCTCAGGCCGAGGGGGCTCTTACCCTCAACCCCTCTACGAAACCATCCTCGACTTCCACCAAGGCCGCCGCGACCTATGCATGGACGTCGGCACGGGACCCGGAAAAGCCGTCTGGGACCTCCTGAACTACTTCACCCACTGCATCGGCGTCGACGCCAGCGAGCAAATGATCGAACAAGCCCAAACTGAATCCCGCTCCCGCCACCTCCACCACCGCACCACTTTCCTCACCACTGAAGCCGAACACTGCGGCGACCCCACCCTCCTCCACCATGCGGGCTTCAACCCCAACTCCATCGACCTCGTCACCGTCGCCATGGCCGCCCACTGGTTCCAATTCCCCGCTTTCTACCTCTCCGCCGCCCAAGCGCTCAGACCCGGCGGCACCCTCGCCATCTGGACCACGAGTTCCTACTACTGCCACCCTTCCGTGCCGGGACATAGGGAAATCCAGACTCTCCTCCATACCCTCGAAGACGACCTGTTAGGCCCCTACATGACCCCCGGAAACCGGCTCGCGAGGCGGTGTTACGATGACCTGCCTTTGCCGTGGTCGTCCCTTCCTTCCCCCCCAGCGACGACGACGACGACGACGACGGGTGGCGAAGGCGCGCAGAACCCCTGCGCCGCTCTCTTCGACGAAGCGGCTTTCGAGCGGAAACATTGGGATCGTGAGGGTGTGCCTTCGGCGCCTCCCTTGTCTGACGGCTCTCCCGGACCTTATCTCCTCGGGCGGGAAGTCGATTTGCATGGTGGCTTGAAGGGTCTGGGGAGTAGTGGGCCGGTTATTCGATGGCGGCAGGCGAATCCGGAGAAAGTGGATACGGATCTGGATCCTATCCGTGTTATTGCTGACCGGTTGGAGCGGGTGGTTGGTGAGCAGACGAAGTTGGTTCTTGCGCCTAGTTGTACGGTTTTGCTGTTTCGACGGACGTAGGATTGGTCATTTGGAGCCTTGGTTTGTGGGTTTTCATTGGATTTGTGTTGTCGAGAACAATTTGTAATGGGGTGTCATCTTCTGCGCAGTGCTCGTCGGATCGATGCTGTCGATGATGGCGCTTGGACTTTGTTCTTGGGGCGATTAGCTGCGGCCCAGAAGCGCCAGAGCTCGGATAGTTGGGTGAATGTGCGGTGTTTCTCGAGTGTGAGCAAGGTCTGGACGAACAGCAGCGATGCTGAGTAGACCATGAGATGATTCATTGTTTCGGCAAATATTGGACAAGTCGGAAAGGTCTTCGCGCGATGAGCGGCCTCGGGGACAGTGTTTGCCTAGCTCTAGTAATCGATAGCAGTGTCTTGTACGATCTTTGCCCGTGCATGAAGCTACAGCGAAGAATGTCGAGGTCTCTTTGTGGGAGAACAAAGAACATACATAAGTTGGCGGCACTCACCGCCCATATGTACCGAAAGCGGTTTTAGTTGGCGCTGCTAAGTCGCGAAAACTCACTTACCGACTTGGAGGTACAATCCTACCCTCAGCTCCTACGACGTTGCATGGCTGCCTGGCTGCTGTCACCGCCTGCCAGTCGTAGCGATCATCCTCAATGAATTTGTGATAGAGTTCGACTCCAAGGATCGCCGCGTGCGAACCCACTTCGTATTCCGGTGCACGCGAGCCCAAATGTCTCTGTTGAAAGCTGTTTAACGCGCGGCATACGGGATCACATGGAAACAATGAACGGATCCATGATCCCGACGGAATGGCTCCGCCACGATGCTACTTTGGCCGGGGTATAGTATCCGGTTCCCACGGCTTGAGGTCACGTAAATGCCTCACTATTGGGGACGTAAGCACTGCCTCATCAGCTGGGAATGAGGGAAAAGAAGGGAGTGTGGTTTAAACATGATTACTAGAGACCCGGCCAAAAGGCTCTGGGATTTGTAACAATGCTTAAATCGCGCGACGATCTCACTTCGCTCTGGGAGTCCAAGCGGTAGGGTAGACACAGTATTCTCGGTTCACGCATTGTGGTATGTTTGGAGATTGGGCAGTCTCCCCTCCATTGTCCTCCTCGAAGTGGAAGAATTTGGAAGGATGCCTATGGCGTTTTCGAATGCTGGTGCCTACCTACCTAGGTAGTCACCGAAAATGAAGCATTCTAGACTCCTGGCTGCATGAAGGGGTGGCGCAGTCCCTATGGTCCGGGTCAGGCATCTTAGCTCATTGTGTCACGGGCCGTGAGTGACTAGGCTTGATCTGGCCATTGGGTCTTTGTTTCTCGGTCGAGGGGTAGACTTCGTGATCTGACTATCGTTGACAAAAGCTGGTTAGAGTGCACGGCTGATACATCGAACCTCTGTTTTGCAGCGTATCCTATGTCCTGCTAGAGAAAGTTGGCGGATTCTCATGGCGACCTGCCTGGAACGAAGGACACACAGGCAACCAGGGTTGAAGGCATTGATGAGGCTGCAAGACGTCTTACTCATCAGGGTCCAGGCCAAGCTTTCGCGATGGATCGGTAGTGGCAAGTTTGAATACGACACAGCATCCACCATATCAACCGATATCAACCATATCAACCAGCTGATATCTCAGTCGTGTAGGTACACTACCGTTCAGGTGCGTCATTTGCCAGATCATCATTGTCACGGCCATGTAGTGGACACCCTACAGTTGGCGGCAATTCCGTCTCACAGAAACGACGCGCATGCTGAATCAGCATCCCACATCCCCTGTCTCGTACTGGACTGGACAGTTCATGTCTTGGGCCTCATCTGTTTCATCAGAAGCGCCGATACTTCTACCATAAACCCACAAGCAGTGAGGATATCCAAGCGATGCACGTGCGAACGCGCAAGCCCCTTGCTTTGTATGTCCGTATCTTCTTCCTTTCATCCCATATAGCATTAGTACTCTTTGTGCTTTGTCGGCACCCTCTTTGCCTCATCCGGATCGGGCTGTAGTACTGTGATACCTCAGTAATAGCTCTCACCGACGTTACCTTAGCTTAGTCGGTTTGCCTGGCAAAGTTTATGGCTCACTGACATCTGACGCGTACGTAACCATTGCGGCTTTTTGGACCCAGTATCTAGGCTCGTGAGGCCATGGCTTCATCCGCGGTGGACGACGTCCATCCCCGACTGCCAAATGCATACGCTCCCACGACACCGACTTCGCCAGCCGGTGAATGGATCCGCCGGCGAAGTCTGGCGGCAGGCGCATTCATAGGCCTCTCCCAGTCTGACGGAACACATGAAAGTCGCTCGTCGCCGCGAGATGCCGGCATGGAAAGTGCAGATGCCGCCGCCACGCGCTCCTCGACCAAACGCCCACATGCCTCGACGACACTCGAATATCATCATTCACCACCCAAGCAATCACCTGGACACAACGACCTAGCGCGGCGATTATCCACTTTCGGCGAATCAACTATAAAAGCACTTGGGCTTGCATCAGCATCCGGACTTCCTTCGCAGCATGCGCCCAAAATGGATCCGCAACTCACCTTCTTCCAGCGGCATTTTACCAAGCCCATCAGTCCAGATCCTGAGAAGATCCACCATCCAGACAATCGTCGCTTTTCTTTCCTGTCACGTGGTGCATTACTAGTCGGCGCCGCAATGGTATTGCTACTTCTCGGCATCATAGCAGCGGCAGTAGCAGTCACTTTCGACAACAAGCATCAAACTGATGACCCAACCGGCGACATGATCCATACAGACCCACGATCTCCAATCCGCCTCGCACTACTAGAGAATTTCCCAGATCCAACACTGGTGCTGAAGGACGGGACCTATTACGCTTTCGCCACAAACAATGCTGCCGGCATCATCGACCGGCCGAAGAACTTCACTGAACGCGAACTCGGCGTGTCTAACGTGCAGATCGCCACATTCAAGGACTTCATCAACTGGACTCTCCTGGACTTCGAGCGTGATCCTCTTCCCAAAGTGGGCGAATGGGTCACTCATGGCGTGACGAAAGGCAAGATCCAGATCCCGAAATCTCAAGTCTGGGCACCTGGCATCATCAAGCGTGATACCGATAACAAATACGTCATGTACTACTCTGCAAACAAGCACGCCGAAGACAACAAGACTGAAAGCGCTCGCGTACCTGTCAAAGGTCGCCATCCACCACCCCACTGCATCGGCGCCGCAGTATCAGAGACAGACGATCCAGCTGGACCATACACTCCCGCCCCGGACCTCCTAGCCTGTCACCTCAACCAAGGCGGCGCAATCGACGCCCAACCCTTCCGCGACACCGACGGCACCCTCTGGATCGCCTACAAAATCGACGGCAACAACATCGGCCACGGCGGCTCGTGCGGCAACACCGTCGCCCCCATCATGCCCACGCCCATCAAGCTCCAAAGGATGAAACCCGACGGCCTAACAAAGGACGGCAAGGAAATCACTATCCTCGACCGCATCGAATCCGATGGCCCCCTCGTCGAAGCTCCCGTCCTCGCTAAGTCCCCCGAGGGGATCTACTTCCTCTTCTACTCCTCCGGCTGCACCCGCGCCCCGACCTACGACCTCAAGTACGCTACGGCGGAAACGATCACGGGCCCGTATGTCCGCGCTGCGAAGCCCCTCCTCAAAACGGGGACGTATGGGCTTCTAGCCCCGGGTTCGGCCGACGTCCTCGCTGATGGCAACGGTGGGTTCGATATGGTGTTCCACGCTCGGGTTCGCGCGCCGCAGGGCGGTGTTAGGGCGATGTTTACGACGAAGTTGAGGTTTGAGGGGCGCGAGGTGCAGATGGTTCGTGCGAATTCGACATTGGAGGGCGGTGAGGTGAGGACGTGATGGAGAAACGGGTTAGATGAGGATTTACGAAGGTGGTTTTCTTTGGGGAATGCTTGCGTTGCAGCGATGGCGCTTTGGAGAAGAGGGATCTAGACTGGGGATTTACATGACAGGACTCGGAACAGAGGTTTTTGACAATGGTGGGCATACAGTTCAGGCGTTACATTATGAGAAAGGACAGATAGACACGATATAGATAATCAAAGCTTGTCCGAAGTCTTAGAACTCAGCTTTCTACGACAAGGGCACGATGTATGTTCACCTCGACTGCGGCAAAAGCTTCTACTCAACGCATGCTCGGAAAAGAAAAGAAAGCGGGCTATTTAGGACATTGAACCGCCTCCCAGCACTCTGCCCACGCCGACTCGGTTGGCAAACGACAATATCAGAGTCATTTGCGTATCAGACCATCCTGTTCTCGGCATTGCCAGAACAAAGAAGATAGAGCATTCGCACAAAGAGCCTCCCATTCTAACAAAGACCCGACGGCAACCTCGAGATGCGACCGGAAGTATTAATCTGTTCAGGCGGGACAATAGGTAGAAGCTCTTTCCCTTCCTTTCTTTTTAAGACCTTCCTCTTCGGAATAACTGTGCTTTTACTTGTCTCTCGTGTAATTACCAGCCTGACATATCTATCGAACAACTCCAGTCCTTAACTCCAGGAGCGACAAAAGAGACCTATCAAACTACTAGGAACATCAAACCGAGAACCATTCATCTCAAGGACAACGAAAGCAAAAAACAATGCAACTCCTCAACCTCCTGACCCTCGCCGCCCTAGCTTCGGCCTGGGTCTCCCCCTCAGACAGCACCCTCACGGACCCAACCGGCGTCCCCGTTCCGGACGTCTCCTCCGATGAAATCTCCTCACCCTACCACGTCCTCGAAGCCCGCGGCAAAGGCAGCCCACTGAACGTCTGGGTCTGCGGCGCCAACGGCGGCAAATGCTGGAAGCTCCGCGCCGACGACAAGCAGTGCAAGACCTCTACGGGGAACGGCTTACCCGTCATGTCGCTCGACGGCCACCTGAAGTGCGATCTCTGGAAGGGGAAAGGGTGTAAGGGAAAGGCGAATATTAAGGGGATTAAGGGGAAGTTTAGTGCGCATAATCATCCCCAGGCGAGGAAGCAGAGTATGCGGAATGTGGGCAGTTTTAGGTGTAAGAGGTTTTAAAGGGAGGCTAGGAGAGAAGGGGGAAAGGGGGAGAGGTTGGTGGGTTTGATGGGGAGTTTAGGATGGTTGAAGGTGTGGTTTGGCTTGGGTGAAATATGGTGAAGCATACATATAGCTACACAGAGAATGAGTAGGGTATCATTATTGCATTTGTTTGTTACCGCGGGAGAGCCCAAAGTAAGACTACGACTTATCATCCTCATCAGGTACATCTTCAACCTCTACCGCTCGACCTTTCCCTTTCCCAGTCTGGCTTTGATCCGTAGTTTCGCTCGCCGTGGGATTGTTTGAAGGCTCGCTTGCCAACGAGCTCTCCGCTGGCTGGTCGATAAAGGACCAGCCGTTGTCGCTGTTGGAAGTCCATGGTGCTGAGGCGGTCTGCTCTTTTTCTGGTTCTGTAGACGTCGAAGCTTGCTCCACCGGAGCCTGGGACTGTGGTGCCGCTGGACTGCTGGTACTCGGCTGGACTGGTGGTTGAGTCTGAGGCTGCGACGTGGTAGAGGCCGGCGGGTTGGTTGATGTTGTGGGCTGCGCCGCTGGAACCACGTGAGTCTGGTCCTGCTGAGCTGGCACGAACAGCGGCGAGCCTCGGTCATCAGTTGGACCGCTCGTCTGTGTCTGTTGCTGAAGTTCTCTTGGAGGGGCGCTCGTCGGCTGTTGCGCAGTCGGCCCTGCTGTTGGACCGTTCGTAGTCGTCTGGATCGGCGGTTGCGAACTCTGTTGTTGTTGTTGTTGTTGAGGCACTTGAGAGGCTGTTTGAGGTGACACAGTGCCGAGATTCTGACGTCTCAATGGCAACAGTGACCAGCCTTCTGGCAACACCAGGCCCTGTGGTAGGTTCTCGTCACCAGACATCATAGTCTGCTGGTGGTTGCCGGATAAGGGATACTCGGGCACACTTCCAAAGGGCATGTTGAAACCTGGTATACCCTGTTGAAGTCCCAGCTGCTGCCTCTGAGTTGCCGACGCCGTGCCTACAGGCTGCTGAGCCGGTAAGTGGCTCGCTCGTAATCTCGCGAGCTCTGCCTCCATCATCCGGAGCGTAGCTAGCTGCTGCTGCTCAATGCCGAGATTGTGTGCATCGTGCATCAATCTTTGCTCCAGCTGTAACATCTGGACCTGTGTAGACACCGGCGATCTTCCACGCAAGCCTGGCACCCCCGGTTGCCCAGCGGCTCCGGTAGCATATGGCACCTGTAGGCCGAGATGGTTTGGACCTTGCTGTGCGGCGCCGGGAATAGCGGCATCACCCTGCCCAGCAGCTGCATCTTGAGCCGCTTGTGGATTCCGCATCTGGTTGACGATGTTCTGGATTTGGTCGCCAGGTCCATTGAGGAACCCGATCCGAATCGGTCCCAGATTGAAGATACGTGCTCGGTTTTGCCCAGCTGGTCTTTGCTGCCCCACCCCATCTGCTCCAGGTGCTCCGGGCATCCCGGGCACTCTCGGTATGTTCGGCTGGCCAGGTTGACCTGGCTGTGCCTGCTGCCCTGCTTCCGGTTGCGTGACTACAGGTCTTCTGCAAGTTGGACACACCTGCTGCCTCTCCAGCCAGGCCTTCAAGCACCGCAAATGTAGGATGTGACCACAAGGAAGCTTCTTTGCCCGCAGACCCTCGTCTCGCCTTCGTTGAGGTGCAGGTGCAGGCGCTGGTGGTTGTCCATCTGGCTGGGCTTGCCCGTCGGCTGGTTGTTCCCATGCAACCATACTTTCTCTGCATACTATACATGCATCGCCTCTGATTTCCTCGGTCGTGGCGTCCGGATAGCGGGTATTCATGTCGCTTGTCGCCTTCCTGTATGCCATGTAATCCGACACTCGCTTGCTGAATGAGGCGAAAGTCATGTATACGTCCCGCATAATGTGCATGGGAAGGCCATTGAAGGTGATGCTGACAGTGAAGAAGACGAGGTAAATCATCATCTTGACAAAGTCAGTGAAGACCTCCAGGGCAAAGAGATATCTCCGCTTATCCTCCCAGCCAGGTATGTCCACCTCATTCTCATCCACCTCTATCGGCTCGTCGTCCGGTGCTGATGCTGGAAGCGGTGTTCCGTCTTCGGTTTCGTTCTGCCTCGCTGCCGCTCTTTCGGCTCTAATCTCGATCTTCCTAGCTTCAATGGCCTCCTCCATCTGCCTTTTCTCCAATCGCGTCTGTATCACGGCCAAGCAATATCTCGCCAGTGTGAATGTCGAGAAGACACCGAGTACGGCGAATTCGAAGGTGAAGATGACCATCATTCCCGGTCTGGGATTGGCCATGACCGTCTCGACGCAGTAACTCAACATCCACAGGTCAAACGCTACACTCAGCAACAGGCTTGTGGCTAGCCGGAAATGGAAGAGACGAGGATTCGCAGGCGGCTGCTGTTCCAGGATATCGACCCTTCCTTCGCCGATCCAGCCCCACACCTTGCCGGCCAACAACAGCACAAACATGGTCAGCAGCCAGCCGCCGACCTCTTCCCGGAAACTGGGCATGGCGAGCAGGGTGTCAAGGACGGCATACCAGGCCTTCTCACTCAGCTGCTCGATCTCGATGGGGCGGAGCCGGCCGTACAGCAGGCGCTGCAGGCCATACATGAGGCTGCATGCCGCGACCAGACAGAGGTTGGTCAGGATGAGCAGGCAGGCGTTGGACTGGGCCAGGTAGACGGTGGCGCTGTAGAAGTTGGGGCGTTGATGGAAGGCCTTGAGCAGGGCGGCGGCGGCGGCGGCGGTGGATGCGCCGGCATAATACGCGAGGCGCATCGTCGAGGTGGGAGGAGGAGGAGGTGGTGGTGGTGGTGGTGTTGATGATGGATGGGGAGGATGACGATGTGGACCGGAGTTAGTGGAGGTCGGAGGACGACATGGCAATGACCGTCCGTAAAGGGGTCGAAGGCGGTATTAAAGTGGTGGCGGTGGTGTTGCGTTTGGGACAAGTACTATGTAAGGAAGCTCTACGCGTAAAGTAGTAATAGTAGCTGTACTTTACACGTTAAGGACAGCTAGCTGCCGGCGGAGTAGACGCGCCACGCTAATCCCCGATAGGAAGGAGGTCGCGCTGCATCCGGCTTTATACCGTTACCTGACCCTACTAGCCGTGCTGCGTGCTAGGTACTACTATGTAATGTAAGAATGGCGGCAGGATAGGGAGAATACCTCCTACCTCTTCCATGCGTACGGGACACGAACACCGTAACACCTTTGTTAAAGGCCCAAGACTTGTTCATTACACTCTTACATAGTACATACCAAACACTGTAGTATTATAAGCAAGGTCCGTGGACAGGGCGTGAATGGGCCGATGATTGATTACTCTCCCCGTTCGGCTGCCATATGCGCCATCGCATCCCGATACCCCGACTCGTATGCATTTCCCACCGCCGTGCCCAACTTCTTCTCCGGTGCGACTCCGTGTCCGACCTGGCCGCCTGAGCTGCCCGTCTCCGACGACATGCGCGGTTGAGCGGAGTCGGACGACTTGGTCGTCCCCGAACGGCCCATGCCATCTGGCACGCCGCCCATTCCGCTACCTGCTCCTGCACCGCCGTAGCGGTCATGGTGGGCAGCGGCGTCTCGCGCGGGGTCGTTGGTGTACGAGCTGCCTGTAGTGCCGGCAGGTGCATAGCTGCCTCCAGAGACATTCCTCGTGCCGCGCTCACCAGCGGATCCATAGCCGCCACCAGATGTGCTGCTCATGCCAGGTTCGGCATGAGATCCGTAGCCGCCAGTAGACGTGCCGGTCATGCCAGGCTGCCTCGAAGTGGTAGACGAACCGTACGCATCGCGGCCTAGCGAACCCGTCTCCGGCTCACGACGATGCTTCCCATACTCATAAGCTCCAGCGCCCGCCGCTCCAGCGCCACCGACCATGGCTGCATCACGGCCGTAGTGATGATCACCCCCGTTCGAGCCAGGTACACGGCCGCCTGCAGTAGGGATCGAGTCCCGGTTCTCCAGCGAGGACTGTGGTCCTGAACTAAAGCCCTTCGAATCGTTCGTCACGCCGCCCCCGCGAGAGCGCGGTACTTCGGAGACGCCGTACCCATCGCGATCCCTTGGTAGACCGGAACCGCTCGTCGCGCCTTCGGTGGTACCGCTACCGTATCCCTTGCTGCCAGCGCTTCCAACCGGGTGCCTCAAGTCGTCAGTCCGATTCGACCCGCCAGTTGACGAACCATACACATCCTTCGCCTCATCAGCATAACCACCCAATTTACTATCTTCCTTTCCACGGCCGCTCATAGCGGCAGCGCCACCACCGACGCCCGCAACGCCAGCGGCAGCACCACCCATAGCGCCTGCACCAGCTCCAGACCCGCTACCGCCCGTCATACCTCCAAGTCCACTCGACCCACCACCACCTCCCAGAGCCGACTGGGCCTGATGCTTCGCGTACATCTCGCCCGCCTTATTCTGTGCACTTTCCAAGCCGCTTCCACTCTGGCCACCGCCGGAGCCTTGTAGGTGCTGCTGCGCGTACTTGCCGCCTTGCTCGGCATATTTCTGTGCTCCACTGCCACCGTTCTGGGCTCCGGTGGATGACCCGTTCGACGAACCGCTATGTCCGCCGAGCTTGTCTTCGAGCTTGTGAATGAGCTTGGACATGTTTGCTGTTGTCTCTTATCTCCTTTTCCTTGGAATGTTACTAGAGATAGTGGTCAAATGTCGTTGCTCAATCGTAGAGAATCTTGTGCGATATGCAATGGATGAGCTGGAGTTAAACTACACTTCTTTTAGATTTCCAGGATCCCTTCTTCCATTTACATTTTCCGTACTCTTCTACCCCCTCAGCCGCTGTACGTCATATTCCCCAAGTGCCATCATTCCTGTCATCTTGCAAATAAGGGTTCTACGCAGAGGGTACCACTATTTGCCTGGTTCTTGCAGGCATGCATACGCGGCATCTGGGCTTCGGGGTCTCCATTGCTGATCTGGCAGCATCGCTTTCCAACTTTTCCACCTGTAAAAGCTTGCTTTCTCCTTGCCGCGTTCTTTTTCCAGGCAAGTAGCTGGAATGGAGCTGTATAGCTTATCACCCTTGACATGAGCTGTTTCCTGGTTCAAGAGCCTGGAGTCAAGATTCTTGAGCTGATCTCGGAGGGGAAGGCATGCGGTATTGCGTAGTTATTGCGTCAGCGGTGAAACTTTATCTGAACTGCCAACTCCTGCGACTACCTGGTCGACAGATGCAGGATCTCTACCTCAATGCCCATAGGATAATATTTGATGGCAGACGCCGGTTGCGTAAGTCTAGGATCTGGATCTTGAGAACGGTCGCAATCTGTTAGTTCTGCCGAGGCTTTGGCGTAAACCGGTTGGAGGCCTCCCAACATGAATCTCATCTAGTAAAAGGAAACAACGTACTGTACATCACCATGTGCATGAGACGCTCCGAGCTCAGCTACGACGATCCCTCTTCCTTTGTCGGTATACTCATCACTAGTCGGCGAACCCGGCCGCGCGTCGCGCGTAGATGACCGCGGGACGGTATCATCGAAAGTCAAGAGGAAAGGACAGTTTGCTTTTCCCTACTCGCACACATCTGACTAGTCATTAAAGAACTCTTTCACACAGCAAATGTAGACGCGTGGGACTAAACCAGCACATACCAATCTTTTCTCAGAGCAAAGTCACTCCAGCGGAACTGAAGCGGGGGCCCACCACTATTGACCCTTGAATCTACTATTCGTATTCACTAAGCGCCATGATCACCTTCAGTGCCAGATTTCTCATCCTCCGGCCGTTCGCCTTTCAAGAGCTCCGACCCACGCCTCTACATCTAGTAGTGGTGAATATCGAGTTGATTCGCGCGAGCAACCTTGCATCCCGAGTGGCCGCACCGATATGTGCCCGAGTTGTTCGCGCCTGGTTGTCCCTTGCGCTAAGAACTACATAGTACTAGTTGGACCTGAGCGGATTGAAGATGGGTGGAGCACTTACTGGAATTCCGAGCCAAAATTCTACAATCTTGTCGAACGTGTAGGTCCTGCAAGGACCATTGAATTCCTCCCCGTGCTAAGTACAGAAATCGTTTCCATCTTCGTCGGCCACGGCCATGCACTGTCTTCTGTTGTGATTAAGTGCCGAAGCCTCTGGATGACCATGGCCCATGTTCATGCGTGGACATTACGCTCTGAGACGACCGCCATATAGGCCTATAGAGGACATCATGCTCTGGGAGGAGACCCCACGGTCCTGGGAAATCGATGCTCTAAGCAGAGGATCCCGGGTTTTGGGGAGAATCTGATGCTCTGGGAGGAGCCTCTCTGATTCTGAGAAGGGACTCCAATTCGGAGATGAAGTCCTTGATTCTAGGAATCATGCGAAACTCTGGGGAGAGCCTTCCGACCCAGAAAAGGACTTGGTACTCTGGGATATGGGCTTCTCCTGAATTTAGGGAGAGGTTGGAGCTCTGAGAAGGGCCTACCGGCCCAGAAAAGAACTGTGTGCTCTAGGAAGAGTATACTATCGGTAGTAACAGCGCTTGATGTTGCAGCAGTCGTCTCCTTGAATTTCTCCGATTAAAGGCGTCCCATGTCCGCTTCGAGCGGCCTACCGAAGGGTTACGAGCATTCGCATTTAGCGAAAACGTAGCATCCTCCCCACAAAGGACGTCCTATATCCGCTCGTAGCGGCCCACCGAAGGATATTCACATTTGTAATCAGCGAGGATGCGGGAGTACTTTTTAGTCCTCTTCCTACTATAGGAATCTACATCTAGGTTACTCTACACAGGAATGGCATTGGCATTTAGACACCTGGCTCCGTCATTCGAGCTAGTCGACGGGCCCTGGGAGATTAGTTCAGCATCCGACCGACTGATTGTAGAGTTTCGAACCTCGAAACTCCAGATCTGTCCACCGGTATTGTCGGAAGCGAACATACGTCCACCGTCTCCGGCGTACATGGCACCCCAAACGGCGTTGGCGGCAATGTTGCCGTAGTTCCCGATAACGCTCATCCGTTTACTTGACCTGTCAAATCGGATCAGATAGGTCAGGCTGTTGTACTGATTCAGAGACCAGAGGTAATCGCCGGTACCGGGAATGTAGGCCCAGTCGTAGAATGCATATCCAGTTCCGAAATTGCCTGAAGCTATCAAAGAAGCCGAGCCGCGGGTAAGACTGTACTGTCGCCAAGATCCTGAATTGGAATCCGCGAGCCAGAAATTCCCGTTCTCGTCGACATCGCCAACAACAGAAGCAGTGGCGGATAGGACATTGGAAACCTCACCCTGCGCATTGAATGATATGATCCGAGGGTTTGATGAGCTGCTTACAGTGCCGTAAAGAAGGTTGTCTTTGACATTGTACCCAATCCCGTTGACGTTTCCGTCGACATTGAGCGTAGCAATTGATGTTGTATCTCCAGTCTCAATGTCGACAGAATACAAGGTCTTCCGCTGGATAAGATACCCATTGGTCGAGCACTCGGCTGTTTGAAAGGGAACAGGGTAGGATACGACAATTGTGCCGGACTGACAGCTGCTGGGAGTCGCTGATGTGCTTGTCTGAATTGCGGTCTGACTCGATCTGCTGACAAGATACTGCGTGGTAATAGTCGTATACCCTGGTGTACTAGAGACGACAACGGAGCCTTGGGTAGATCCAGTAGGAGAGACCGCTGTTCTCGTGGAATTACCAGGAGTGTTTCCAGCGACGCAGGTTGTCGAAGTCGTGTATCCTGGATCAATGGACGCAATAACGGTGCCACTTTGCGAGCCGGATGGCGCGACAGTACTAAATACCGTAGTAGCCTGAGCGCCCGTGCCGTAGTTGGTAGTGGTGACATAACCAACATACACCTTCGTAATTACCGTTCCTTGTGTGGATCCGGTCGGGGGTACTGTCGAAACGCTGTCGCTACTAAATGAAGTAGTTACGTAGTTTGTCGTTGTCGAGTACCCGGGGTCAACGGATGCGATGACTGTACCGCTTTGAGGACCAGACGGCGGGACTGTGCTGAATGAAGTCCCGGGCTGGGCACCGGTGCCGTAATTGGTAGTGGTTACGTAGCCAACAAATACCTTGGTTATGACTGTTCCTTGTGTGGATCCGGTCGGGGGTACCGTCGAAACGCTGTCGCTAGTGTATGAAGTCGTCACATAATTTGTTGTCGTTGTGTATCCAGGGTCAATGGATGCAATGACTGTACCGCTTTGCGAACCGGACGGAGGTACTGTGCTGAATGAAGTTCCAGGCTGCTGTTCACTACCGTAGTTCGTGGTGGTTACATAACCGACATACACCTTTGTAATGACTGTTCCCTGCGTAGATCCAGTTGGCGGTACGGTGGTAACACTATCACTGCCATACTCGGTGTAGACAAAGGTGGTGATTGTGTCGTAGCTAGGAGAGACCGAGGATGTCGTGTCCGATTGTGAAGCGGACGTCGATGATGCAGAGACCGGCTCAGTGCTAGAAAGGGTGTCCGACTCTTGGCTCGTGGTTGAACTGGACGTCTCTACAGGCGCGGAACTTGACGGTGGAACGGAGGTCGATGGAGCAGAGACCGACTCTTGACTCGTAATTGAACTGGACGTCTCTGCAGGCGCAGAACTTGATGATTGGGCGGAGGTCGTACCCGTTACAGCCGTCGAACTTGGGGAGGGCTCAGTGCTAGACGAGGCAGAGACCGACTCAGTGCTCGACACTGTGTTCGACTGTTGAATCGTAGTTGAACTGGACGTCTCCACAGGTGTAGAGCTTGACGGTTGAGCAGAGGTCGTGTCTGCTGCAGTCGAAGAACTTTGTATGGATTCAGTGCTAGAAGAAGCAGAGATCGATTCGGTGCTAGAGACGGTGCTAGACTCTTGGCTCGTGGTTGATGCTGAGGTGTTTCCAGGCACAGAGCTCGATGGTGGGGCAGAGGTTGTGTCCGCCGCAGTCGTCGAACTTGGAGAGGCTTCGACGCTAGAAGAAGCAGAGAGCGACTCTGCAGAAGATGGTGCGGCGCTTCCACTGCTAAGTGTGGTGGAATTGGCTGCTGTAGAGCTCGTTGGTGCCATAGAAATCGAAGAGCTGGAAGGGGATACAAGATCCGTACTGGAAGAGGTTTCTGACTCCGGGCTTGTGGTTGACATAGAGCCCTCTCCAGGCACAGAGCTTGTAGTACTTATCATGCTGGGAGCACTGTTCGTCGTACTCGAAGATGTTGACTCGATACTGGAAGTAGTATTCGACTCCTGGCTCGTGGTCAATCTAGTAGGGTCTGCAGACACGGAGCTCATTGTGGTATCCGTTGTGCTAGAGGCATTGTTAGCCGTACTAGAAGTGGGAGTCAACTCTGTGCTGGAACCGGCTTCGGACTCCTGGCTGGTGGTCGACCCAGTAGTCTCAGGAACAGAGCTTGGAGAGTCAGTTGTGCTAGAAGCATTGGCTGCTGCACTGGAAGATAACGTTGACAAAGTACTAGAAGTGGTCTCCGACTGTTGACTCGTGGTCAACCCGGTAGGCTCTGCAGACACGGAGCTTGACAAAGAAGGCATTGCGCTAGAGGTATTCGTCGCCGAGCTGGACGAGAAAGTCGACTCGGAGCTCACATTGTTGTCTGAGCTCGTGCTTGGTGCGGTGGCAGTGACACTTTCCGACGCTGTGCTCGCAATAGAAGTTGTGTTTCCACCAGCCACAGAGCTCAAGGACGATACAGTGCTTGAACCTAGTGTTGTGCTATTCGCGACAGTCGAGTTGCTTGCTCCAGAGCTAGTTGGTGCCCTTGAAATCGAAGAGCTCGAAGGTGGCTCAGCGTTTATGCTACTAGCCGTAGTCGAATTGCCTGCTACGGAGCTCGTCGGCGCCCGGGAAGTGACCGAATTCGATGAGCTGGAGGATGGGGCAGCGCTCATACTACTGGTCATGGTCGAATTATCTGCCAAGGAGCTCGTCGGTGCCAGAGAAGTTGATACGCTTGAGGAAGGCGCAACGCTCAAACTACTAGTCATAGTCAAATTATCCGCTGCAGAGCTCGTTGGGGCGAGAGAGGTCGAGGAGCTTGAGGAAGGTCCAGCACTTAGACTACCGACTGAATTCGAATTCTCTGCGGCAGAGCTCGTCAGGGCCAACGAAGTCGATGAACTTAAAGAGGAGGCAGCGCTCGTGCTACTAGTCATAGTCGAGTTGTCCGCTGCAGAGTTCGTCGGGACCAGAAAAGTCGATGAGCTTGAGGCCGGTGCAGCGCTCAGACTGCTAGCCGTGGTCGAGTTGTCTGCTACAGAAGATGATACGCTGCTCGGACTGCTGGCCGAAGTCGTATTGCCCGCTAAAGAAGATGATACGCTGCTTGGACTGCTGGCCGAAGTCGTATTGCCCGCTACAGAAGATGATGAGCTGCTCATACTGCTAGCCGAAGTCGTACTGCCTGCTACAGAAGATGGCGAGCCGGTCATACTGCTAGTCGTGGTTGTATTGCTAGCTGCAGAAGATTGTGTGCTGCTCATAGTGCTAGCTTCGGTCGCATTGGCTGCTGCAGAGCTCGTTGGTGCCAAAGAAGTCGAAGAGCTGGAAAGGGACACGATATCTGAGGTTTGGGCCATACTGCTGGCTGTAGTCATATTGCCCGCTACAGAGCTCGTAGGGACGGTGCCCATACTACTCAATGTGGTTGCATTGGCTGCCACAGAGCTCGTTGGTACCATAAAGGTCGAAGAGCTGGATGGGGATCCACTTTCTGATCCTGGGGCCACACTGCTGGCTGTAGTCGTGTTCTCTGCTATCAAGCTCGATGTTTCCACAGAGGTCGATGAGCTTGCGGATATGAGGGTACTTGAGCCTGAGATCGTACGACTGGGTGTAGTAGTGTTGCCAGGTGCAAGGCTCGTAGGTACCATAGACAATGAAGAGCTTGAGGAATGGGTCGATGGGAGAGCAGATGTAAGGCTCTGCTCCGAAGTCAACGAACTTGTGGGTTGGGACTGCGACAAAGTCATCGTAAGATTTGTCGGCGAAGTCAACGACGGACTCGCCACGGCACTGGATCCGAAAGTTGACGAGATGGATGCATCAGGTACAGACGACGTAGAGTTCAGACCCGAAGACGACGAGCCTGAAGTCAAGGTGCTAGATGAGCTCGAAGTGGTTGGCTCAGTCATTGAGAGTTCTGATGTTGTATTTTGCATCGAAGTGGATGACCTTGAACGCTGCGAAGGGGAGTACTCAAAAGTCGAGTTTGAGCCGGACGAAGTGGAAAGTTGCCCACCCGATGACGGCGCCGAAGTCAGAGGTGGCGCGACTGTCGATGTCGACGAAGTCTCGGGCTGCAGACTGCTTGAGTTGGACGCAGTAGGCTGCACGCTCGACATCGACGACATACTGACTCCCGAACTCATCGAAGCGGGCCGAGTAGAGGACTGCACGCTTGATGTGAGGTTGAACGCTGAACTTGTCGGAATTGGCGTCGTAGACGACAATCCACCCGGCGAAGTCGAAGTAAGATTTGGCATCGAAGTCACGGAGGCTGACACGGTTGGAGACAATGTCTCTGACGAGTTCAATGAAGATGAAGAGATTGAAGGCAGGGCAGTCGACGAGTTGGATGACATCGAAGACGTGGAAGAAGACAGGATCGACGAGTTTGACAAGGTTCCAGAAGTCGGAAGTGATCCAAATGACGAGGTGGAAGATATCGAAGACTGAGGTCCCGAAAAGTCCGCTGAGCTTGAAAGCGAAGCAGTCGAAGAGTTTGCTGAACGTGAAGGCTGCAGTCCCGATGCGACCAATGAAGTTGAAGGCAGTGCAGTCGAAGTGTTTGACAAGCTGGAAGGCTGCAGTCCTGATGAGGTCGCTGAAGTAAGAGGTGGCGTAACCGACGAGTTTGCTGAGCTGGATGGCTGGACTTCCAGGGAGGTTGAGGACGTCGGTAAGGCTAGAGTTGATGAAATCGCTGAGCTGAGGGTCTGGCCACCTCGAGAGGTCGAAGAGATAGTAGGAACTGCAAGCGAAGAATTTGACGAGCTGGAGACCTGGCCTCCCAGAGAAGTCGAGGAGGTTGTGAGCGGATCGGCCGATACGTTCGCCGAACTGGAGGGCTGGCCTGCTGGAGATGTCGAAGAGATAGTAGGAACTGCAAGCGAAGAGTTTGACGACCCGGAGGGCTGGTCTCCCAGAGAAGTCGAGGAGGTGGGGAACGGAGCGGCCGTTACATTTGCTGAGCTGGAGGACTGGCCTTCCAGGGACGTCGACGAAGTTGGGAGCGGAGCGGCCGTCACATTTGCTGAGCTCAGTGAGCTGGAGGTCTGGCTTCGCTGAGAGATCGAAGAAGTCGGAGGCACTGCAAGCGAAGAGTTTGAGGATGCTACTGGTGGGGCATTCGATCCTGATGATGACGACAGGGTAAGAGATTGCACACTCGATGAGTCCGACGAAGTCGAAGCTTGAGGCTCGGACATCGTTGAGGAGATGGAAGGAGGCACCTGTGTAGAAGCCAGAGTTGATCCATTAGACGATCTCGTAGGTTGGAGGCCTGAGAAGTTCAGGGAGCTCGAGGGCGTCGTCGTAGAAGATTCCGAGCCAGATGAAGGCTGGAGCTCTGCAGTAGTCGAGTTTGTTACTCCAGAGGGCTGAAGGCTCATTGAAGTCGAAGCCGATATAGTTATAGTTGACGCATTGGGCAGATTCGAAGGCTGCAGGGACACCAGGGTCGAACTTTGAGAGGACAGCGAGGCTGAAGATGGTGCCGGAGACGAGAATGAGGAGTTGGAAGAGGGCTGCAATCCCGAAACGCTCAACGATGCTGACGGCACTGTAGACGACTCCTGAGGTCGCGAAGAGCTTGATAGGGAGGTGAGAGGCTGGCTTGTGGCTACGCTTGATGAGTCTGACGACCTCGAAGGCTGAAGGCCCGAGAAAGCGTTCGAGATCGTGGAGGCATTCGTAGTCGTTGACGGCTGCTGGCCCGATGAAAGCAGACTCGTTGAAGACAGAATGCTTGACGGCTGCACGCTTGGAGAAGTGGGCGACGTAATATTCTGACCATCCGAAGCCGCAGTAGATGTAAGATCAGGTTTCGTAGTTGACTGCGTTGTCGAAGATGCCGTAGTGAGGCCGCTCTGCAACGAAGTCGACTGGCTGTTGGAAGGTGCAGAGGATGTGCCATTGGACGCCGGGCCCGACGGTGTTATTGGCTGTCCGTCTAGGAGCGTAGATGATGTCGATCCAGACATCGAAGTGGGCTGCGAGCCTGACGGGATTGTCGAATTAGTACCCGGTACTAGAGTCGATGATCTTTCGGGCTGCATCGCTGAAGATGAGAGTGATGTCGGGAGTGTACTCGAGGCAGACTGTTGACCTGCCGTTGATGTCCCGTTAGGAAACGCAGTCGACGGTTCTTGGGCCGATGACAATGTCGATGAAACCTGCGAGCTAGAGCGGCTGTTTGGTCGTCCATTTGCCGTGTTAGTAAATGTAGACGTAAGGTTCGGCTCTGAAGCAGGCGAAGAAGAGAGCAGGGAGCTTTGTGAGTTGGAAGGTCCCTCCGTCACCACAACACTTTGGGTGTCATTTCCGGAGACGAAAGTAGTTGTATATTGCGTTTCTTTTGCCGTTGAAGCTGGTGAGTTGGAAGGCCGCTCCGTTACCACGACAGTTTGAGTGGTATCCCCAGAGACGAGGGTAGTGGTATACTGTGTTTCAATGGCCGTTGAAGCTGGTACCTGGAAGGTAGAAGTCACCGTTGTGAGGCTGAAATTTGGCGGCTTTGTGTCGTTCGTCGTCGTTGAGTTCGTGCTCGCCGTCGCTGCGGTTGCAGATGTGTTGTTAGGATTCTGGAATGGAGGCGATAATCTACTGGTATAAGTGACGGTCGTATACACGTAGGACGGGCGGTCCATCGACTCCGCAGTCTCGCCGGGCTGAATCGCCACCGTTGTTTGCGGTCCATTTCCCTGTACAATCGTTGTGGTTTCAAGAACGCCACTGTTCGAGCCATCAATGGTAGTCGTAAAAATAGATGTGACCAGTTCTTGGCTGGTAGGTTTCGTCGTCGTCCATGGAATCTCAACATTCGATATGGTGACCGTCTTCGTGATGGTCTCTGGACCTGCAGGAACTAGCTCAGTGGTACCCTGGTGGGGTTCAGCTGAGGTGCCCGTAGCGGTTACACTCTCTACACCCGAGTAGATGGTAGAGGTGACTGGCATTTCGATTTCGGAGATGGTCACCGTATAAGTTGCGGTGTCCCCTTCCCACTCGGAGTTCCATGATCCAGCTGTCCATGAATGACCCCACGAATGATCTGATGGATACCTGGTGACCGTGGTTGTTACCGGAGGAAGATCAACACCGTAATCGGAAGGTGTAATGATGACTGTCGTTTCATCATTCGCGTCGGCTGTCGTTCCTTGTGAAGGGTATATGAATTGCGTAGTGGTGGTTTCCTTGGTAGTCGTTACCGTAGCAGTCGTCACAGGGGTGACCGTGGAAGTGACAACCTGGACACCGGAGCACTGGTCTTCGCTAACAGCTCCTGTGCCGGACAAAACCGGAGCATCTTGACCACCTTGAGGCTTAGGGGTCCTTTTAATGAGCTGCGAGCCGGCAGCCCATGCACGCTGCCACCATGGGGAGGCGTCCTCTTCATGGTGGTGAAGCACTTGAGTCGATTGCTGTTTGCTGTTGTCGATGACATCTGTGCCTTCCAGCCTGGAGTCTGCTTCGGCTCCTACTCTGTTAGTAAAGGCAGCAAGTCCCACCACCGCAAGCGCGAGACGCATGGTCAAGGGGTTCACTACGTGAGCATGAAAATAGATAATGAGGAATGGGAAATCCCAAATACCGTCTGTCTTGGGACAGATTTGCAAGAAATTCTCCTAGGCGACATTGTAGAAATCTCTTGAGGCTCATATTTGATCAATGTCGTGGTCGGCACAGCGTTAAGATAACGGCGCAGAATGTTATAGTCTTGGCCAACGCTATGATCCAAGGAAGGCGATTCCGCACCCTCTGAACCATGGTACAGTCGATCAAGCCGAGCACTCGGATATGCGAGACTCTGCAAACAAGCGCTACACGATTCCCTTTGAACTCCATGTTGCAAGTAGGTCAAAATGAGATGAGGTAGTAGAGATTGCTCCTTTCCACTGGAGAAGTCGGACCCGCGGAGGGGAGGGTGAGAGTGAGCGCAATGCAAACCCATTGGGTACTACGACTTGGAGCTTGCCGCTCTGTCATAAGACGGTTGAGACGAAGGATTAACATTAGGTGGAAGCGACATGCACATACACATAACAACCGTTCCTCTCCAGGTGTCGGGTGAAGTGGGACATGTAGAGATCTCTCGTCACTCCTGCGACCCGTGTCCTAACTAGGGCTTGTGGGCCGGCTTCCGTCTAATAAAGTGGATCCTGGCACGTAGGATTATTTGCTCAGCGGGCACAACAGGTGAGGTGGATTTGATTATATTATTGTTTAGGTTCCGATCTTACCATCCGGTAACCCGGTCTCGAGCCGATTCCCGATTCCCGGTAAGCTGTCCGACTCCGAGGGCCCTGCCATCGACGGAGGTGCAGTGCCTCCTGTGGGACCATCCCGTAGCACACGACGTTGGTGCTGGAGTTGAGATGAATGATAAGAGAATGTTTTGAGTATGATCCAGCCTACGGACAGTCCTCGCCGCGATAATAGGACAGAAGCTCACTCGTCGCTACAATTCTACCCGCCTACTGCCATGCACAAATATCTCTCCTCCATCGTAGAGTGATCATCCAAAAAAAAAAAAAAAAAACCAAAAAACCCTGAGCACTGTAGCAATATCGCCTCCTGGCTTCGACGCATACCCTTTGTAATACTAGTACAATGTCTGAAAATAAGATACACATGGGTTGAGAGATGAGTACAATTACAAGGCTCCTTGAAGCCCTAGCGTCCCCGAGACAAGGCTCCGCCTGCCCGTATTCCCCCTTCCAAACCACTCCATCTATAGTGCAACCAACCTTTTAGATCTCCGCTGCCTCCGGCCATCGAACAGCCGCCGTAGGTCATTATAGACTCACCAAGCGCCACGAGATGATTGGAGGCATAATCGTTCCCGAAGGTTCCCAAGACTGCCAAGACCGCTATTCCCTTGGAAGGTTGAGATTCCCGGAAGGCGCCGTATGCGTTCATGTCGTCAACGAAGGTTGTGGAGAGGTGGTCTTCGTAGAGCTAGGTTCGGAGGCCATCCAGAGAAGAATGGAGATAGCACGGACGGGTCGAATCGTGAGCCCGAGGGGTAAGACTGGGGGTCAGTGGCGGAGTAGCGGAAATGTGGCTTGCGTTTGGCTGTGCAAGAAGTAGAGGCATATCGAAGCTTGGAGACACCGGCAATTCTCGCTTGCCTAAGATCTCCCGGGACCGGATGAAGGAGGTCGCTTGTTGTAGAGCGAAAGTCGGTGGAGATGAGGGTGTGGCGCAAACAGCAAATGCTGTCATGTCTGCAATCATCCGGCAAGTGCAGCTGGCGCTTTCCAGAGTCAGACTGGTTACAGTGACGGAAGGCCCTTCATGGAATGGGACCCAGCGTACGCCGTACATGGCTCTTCTCCTATCCTCCCGCAGATACCTCTACTTGAAGCGCACCATGTTCTTGATCCGGTTCACAAAGTTCCCAAACCGCGTCCTATCGGGAGCCTCTGCGAGCTCTCTCTCCAAGTCGATGTAGTGTGTCGGGTTACTGGCAGGCTTCATGACGTTCTCGCTGAGGCGGTATTGCTTGGCGAAAGCGTTGTCCATGAGCAGGTAGGCGGCGTTGGCTTCGGCATTGCCATCGATGTGGGACGGGGGGCCGAATTGAACGCGCGAGCGGAGGAGATTTTGGAAGTGGCGCTCCTGAGGTCGGAGGCGGTCGAGGGGCCAGTAGGTGAGGAGGCGAGCGTAGTGGTTGGTGATTTGCTTGGACAGAGAGTTAGTCTTCGGATTGCTTGCTCGTGTCGGCAAGATGTCCTCACCTGGCGAGACATTGCGATTGCGGCAGGTAGAGGTGCGCTTGAAGCGAAGATATGCACGGAATTTGGAAAGGAGAGTGCTGGGTGGAGGTGGACGATGAGTTGAAGGAAGACGCTCTTGTATACTTGGGACGCTGTCTGAACTCGGGAAAGGGCTCAGAGAAGTTACATCAAGCGCGTCATGGATGGGGGTGGGAGGACACAGCAATTGATGGGCTTAGTCAAGCTTATAATCAATATCCAGGTAAGATAGTATGTATCCTAATTCAGATCCATCAAATGCGGAGGATGCGTGCAGCTGGCTCGAGCACCCCCGTCGCGGAAGTTTGCCGATGCGCCCATCAATTCTCGGCTTCCTCTCCATTCAATGAGAGACTCAGGGCCAGTTGGGGAGAGAGAGAGAGAGCCAATTCTTCTACGGTCAACCGAGCTGTTCAGTCCAAGTAGAATGAGACGGCAGCAGTATTTGCGGGTAGGCCTGCTACATTCCCTTGGTTATTGATCAATCGGCTGAATCAATTCCATCAATTCTAGGCTTCCTCAGCGCAATCACTATGCGTCTTTTGTGCCTGTAGATTGACTGGCGAGGTCCCCTTGGCCCTGCAACCGACTTCCTCCTTCACCACCGCTCGCAGACATCTATCGACAACACGCCCCTCCAATCAATCCACTTCCTCCGCACCAGCGCCGAATCAACCGCCGACCGATTCCCAGTCCAGTGGCAACCACCCCCAGAATGGCTTCGTGATCGATCCGAATTCATCCCTGACGCCTTCGGAACAGCGAGAGAAGGCTCGCCTACGCCAGCTTCGCGAAGCCGCCGAGAAACAACAGCGTGAGGCACAGGAGGCCCGTGCAAAGCTCGAAGCGGATCGACGAAACGCAGAGCGGGAGAATCAACGGCGAATAAGGGGGCAATGGAACCAGCAGCATTCTGGACACCAAGCACGGGGTCAGCAGACACGAGAGGGTCAGCGGCGAATCAATGACAGGCCTCAGGGCTCCCAGATAGGTGGCAGAGGGAATGTCAGGGATGCACGGCAGAGACGAACGAGCACGGGCTCGGAGCGGAATGGGCAGAGACAGGGACAGGGACAAGGCCAAAGACCACAACAAGGACAAGGGCAACCGCGCAGGCAAGAACAACAACAACAGCAGTCCCAGCGACCACAGATACGTGCGCCCAATCCTTTCGTTTCCTCATCTGATGCCAGGGCGGAGAGAGTCAGTGCACCACTGTTCGGGGGCGGTGCTGCGAGTGCTGAGACTGATGAAGTGGCTACGGAATCTGGATGGGGCACCGGAGTCACCAAACGAGCCCCACTGCAGTATGGCACCGAAGCGCCTCCTCCGCCCCAAGACTCTCAGAAGTCGGAACATCTTGAGCAGGTCGGCGAGGAAGCATCTTTGGAAGGCGGTTCAAGCGTAAGCAATGATCCTAAGGAGAGCGGCCAGGACCCATCTCCAAGTTCGGACAGCTGGGGTCAGTCTGCGCCTCGAGGACAGCAAAATGACGCCCTGGTCTCGAATTCGCACGATGTTGAAGACACTGCAGACTCAATTCAAAACCATCCAGCATTGCCGCAAGAACATCATATGCTTTCGCCCGAAACGCAGCAATTCTCTGAGCAATACAGACCCCAGCCTACCCGTAGAGAAAGCCCATATCAGAGCCGTTTGCTCGATGCAGAAGACTACTCTCAGACGAGGACACCCGCCGAAGGAGAAGATCTGTCTGCGAACTGGCAACATCTTCGCCGCCGCAACTCCAACTCACAGCAGCCAACCCCGCCTGAGCAGAATGATTATCAAGCACCGCCACAGCAGCGCGCTCACGAATCAGACCCTGACTGGGTAGATCGTCAATTCGCTGCGCACCTGGAACAGCGCCAGCAACAGCAAGCATCTATCTATGACCGATCATCAGCTCAAAGATCTCCATTTGACTCAACCCCTAGTGCCGCTGAGCCATCCAGACAGCCTCCGCGCGCCATCAAGAAATGCGGTAGATGTGGCGAAGTTGGTCATATCGCCAAAGAATGCACCGGCCCCAACAAACCGAGAGGGAAATGTCATCTATGTGGACAGCAAGGGCATTATGCCAAAGACTGCAGTCTGAACGAGCGTAAAAAAAGCAGACGCGGGAATGATGTGTCTGATATGCAGAAGGGCAGTCGAAGCATAAACATCGAGCGACTGCGCGAAGAGTACGATTCGCCAGCGCAGTCGCGCAATGATCCATTTGCCGATCCGGAGAGCAGCGAGGTCGCCATTTCTGCGGCAGAAGAGGTTGACCCTTTCTCGTCTCAAAGACCCACGAGGAGACGACAGGACGAAGAGCGTTCCCATCCGCGAGAGAAAAGTTCTCGTGCACGACGGGGTTTTGCGGACCCTGAAGTGGGCGACGAGGGCGACGCATTGAGCGACGTGCGTAATCGCGTTTTACGCCGCCCTTCTCGATTCGAAAACGAAGCCGAAGACGAAGGCCTAAACGATCAGCGTCAACTACGCTCTCGAAAGTTCGCTGATGAAGGTCGTGGTAAAAAGGCTTCTCGCGGCCGCCGGAACGACAGAGATGAAGAGGAAGACGACGATTCGGGCGCCGCCCGCGAAGAAGCTCGAGCACGTAAAGCGGAGAAGCGGGAGCGCGAACAAGCCCGGAAAGAAGAGAAGCAGGCTCAAGCTGCCGACCGAAAAGCCAAGCAGCTCGAAGACCGTCATAAGCTCAACTTGCCGGAATTCATCAACGTCGCCACTCTCGCCCAGACCCTGGGAGTGCGGTACGAGAAATTCGTTCGCAGGCTGGAGAGGCTCGGCTACGACGACATCTTCCCAGGCAAAGTCCTCAACTCGGAGATTAGCGGTCTGATAGCGATGGAGTATGATTTCGAGCCCATATTTGAATCCACAGCGCCAGACGCGGAGGAGAGAGATCTCAAGGCCCGGCCGGAGGTGGAGGACAAGAGTTTCTTGCCCGTGAGACCGCCCGTTGTGACGATCATGGGTCACGTCGACCACGGCAAGACGACTATTCTCGATTATATGCGGAAGTCGAGCGTAGCGGCTGGCGAAGCCGGTGGCATTACGCAGCATATTGGTGCGTTTACCGTGCCGCTGGCTGGAAGCGGGAGAACGGTGACGTTCCTGGATACGCCGGGCCACGCGGCGTTCCTCGCCATGCGACAGCGAGGTGCGAATGTCACTGACATTGTGATTTTGGTCGTTGCGGGAGACGATTCGGTGAAGCCCCAGACGCTTGAAGCGCTCAAGCATGCCAAGGCGGCCGGTGTGCCGATGATCGTTGCTGTCAACAAGATGGACAAGGAGGGCGCTGACTTGCAGCGGGTTAAGCAAGACCTGGCGAGACACGGAGTGGAGATTGAGGACTTCGGTGGCGAGACGCAAGTTGTGCCTGTCAGTGGGAAGACAGGTCTAGGGATGGACGAACTGGAAGAGAACGTTGTGACATTGTCTGAGATTCTCGATCACCGCGCCGAGACGGATGGGCCTGTGGAGGGCTGGGTCTTGGAAGCGACGACGAAGAAGGCCGGACGGGTCGCTACTGTGCTCGTTCGACGGGGCACGCTCAGACAAGGGTCTATTATTGTCGCTGGCAGGACATGGGCCCGAGTTCGAAGTCTCCACAACGAAGGCGGCCAGGCTGTGCAGGAAGTAGGTCCTGGTATGCCAGTTGAAGTGGACGGATGGCGCGATCAGCCCATGGCTGGCGACGAGGTTCTACAAGCTCCATCCGAACAGAAGGCAACGGACGTCGTCGAGTTCCGGGAGGAGAAGGCAGAGCGTGAGAGGACGGCCCAGGACATGGAAGCCATCAACTCCGCTCGTCGCTCCGAACAGGAAAAGCGGGAGAAAGAGCGTCTGGCTAAGCAAGGTGAAGAACAGAAGGAGGATGAAGCAGAGACCGATCAGGACAACGCCAAAACGCTTCAAGACCTCGAATCATCCTCCTCATCCGACTCCGGCCACATCTCCATCCCATTCATCATCAAAGCCGACGTCTCCGGCTCCGCCGAAGCAGTCGCAGCCTACATCCTCTCAGTCTCCTCGCCGCTCATCTCCCCCCGCATCCTGCGCTCGGCCGTCGGTCCCATCAACCCTTCCGACATCGAACTCGCCGCCGCTGCCCAAGGCCACCTGATCTCCTTCAACCTGCCCGCGAACGAACCGATGAAGGCCCAAGCCAACTCCCGCGGCGTCAAAGTCCTTGAGAACAACATCATCTACCGCGTCCTAGACGACGTAAGAGGCGTACTGGAGGAGAACCTCCCGCCGGTCATCAACCAACGTGTCCTCGGCGAAGCGGAGATTTCCGCCGCCTTTGAGATTGGCGTGGGCGGAAGGAAGAAGATGAAGATTGCCGGGTGTAAGGTGCGGAATGGCACTGTTGGCAAGGGGAGTCGGGTCAGGATTTTACGGGGAAGTGAGAGGGTTTATGATGGTAAGGGATCCCTTTTCTTTTTCGTCCCTCTTTTGATGTTGTGATTTGCGCGCGCTTGCTAACCTTGTGCCATTAACAGGAACGATAACATCTCTCAAGAACGTTAAGAAGGACGTCCAGGAGATGCGCAAGGGGACTGAGTGTGGGATGGGCTTTGAAGAGTGGGAGGCGTTTGAAGTGGGCGACCAGATTCAGACATATGAGGAGTTTAGTGAGAAGAGGAGGTTGTGATTGACAGGGGAGCCTTTGAGTAATTGAAGGTAGTGTTCGATCCTGCGCAGCATTCTGCGGTTGAGCAATGCATTGCGCTTGTGGATGGTGGTTGTACAATACGTGTAGGAATAAGATCACGCGGTATAGAAGCGCCTAACAGAGGCGGAAGGAATCGCGAAGGGTTCCTTCCGCAAACAAGGGCTATGTACGAATAGAGGAAGGCAAAACAGTCAAGCTTATTGACTTCCCACAGTACTTTCTCGTGGAGATCTATGCCGGCGTGCAACCAGGCGACGTACAGGACGTTGTACCACTTTAGGTGCTCCTGTAAAGCTAGCATTACTTAGCGAGGAACATACACCAAAGCCCCGGCAAGACCACGAATTGCGACCATTCTCAAGAGCCAAACCTTAAGCTTAAGCAACCATCTTCTACCATCGTCTCCTGTGGAATGTGTACTAAGAGAGAGATCCTGCATGTGTTTAGTCCTATTCAGCGTGCGCACAACTAAACCTAACCTATCATGTTAGTAGATCTCCTGTAGCGAACTCCCTCTACCTTTCGCGCTCGCCTGTCTTTCTGCTTAGCTCCACAGGCTAGACAGATGGAGATAAGGGAGCTTTCAAAACGACGGCATCCAAATCTCGAATCCTATCGCCTACGTACTCCTTGGATCCGCAATACACAGACTACTATGGCCGGGAGTAGTTAGGTTGCGCATACCACGTGATGCGCATAGCCGCAGCTTTCATTGTGATAGCAACAACTTTTGTTGATGCCGCTGTCATAGCTGCATCGGCTCCCAACACACAAAGGCGGGAAATTCACGAGGGAGAGCTCCAATATCTTTTGCCTCTTTGCTTAAGGAAGCTGGTTCGCATATGCATAGCTGCTCTGTGAGGAGCAGTATTCGTCAGCCTCATTATGGCCATCCAATCATATCAGGAAGTAGATCATTCTGCCTTTGCGGATTATCGCTTATTCGCCAGAGGGTCGGACGTGCAGCGTCGACGACGGTATCTTGCGACCCGGCGTTCGAGATCCTACCCTCAATCCTTCAAAGAATCCGGGGCGGATTCCATGATAATGCGTGGGGGGCACGGGCCACCGAATTCGCCGGAGGGGGCAGATTCCATGAAAAACCGGGGGCAGAAGGAATGAAAAGTACCGGTCGGAATCGTTTCAAACTCGGTGAGTTTCCAATCCGTAGGCACTTTACTCGTGAGTTTTCAACATCGGAGCGGGAGACCCGCGTGGTGAATTGTTATCGCGGTTCGAAAATCCCGACATTCTGTGTGAAGTTCCGCTCGCAAAGGCTTAGGGTTAGGGTCGGCGGGCGTAACGGCGGTTCGGCTGGAATTGAGGGACCGCCGGAAGCGCAGGCTGGACGCTCGCGAAGAGGTAGGGTAGATAGAAATACACCAACAAAGGTGCAGAAAAGCACCCAGCAAGACCACCGACTCTTGTAGCATGTAGCTAACGTTCAACCCCATCATGTGTGACCGCGCCATCGCGACAGGGATCGCGAAAATTCTGTGACAGGGGTCGGTGCAGCTGAGCCCAGGCGAGGCCGCCGACCGAAACATCAGGACAGACACGTTGCTCGACAGCTAATACACCATGGACGCTTTTGAGAGTCTGTTCGTACACTTCCAGAATTTTCAAATCATCGTTTGTAGAGATTGCAAGTTTGCAGTGGTTCCAGACCAAATCAAGGCGCATCTCAGCCAAAGTCACCAGACGCTAACAGTGAGCACTAGGAAAGGAATAATCGAACAAGTGGAAAAACTCGACCACGTCGCTTATAGGTCAGAAGACGTCGTGTACCCCGCCGCCGAACAGGAAGCGATCCAGGAGCTCGGCCCGGTCATCGAGCAATGCTCACAGTGCAAAGCGTGCGGGTTGCTGAGGGAGAGTAAAAAGGGGATCGAGGCGCACTGTAGAAAGGAACACGGCTGGAACAGCGCCAAAAGCAGAGGAGGTCGAGGGAGTTTGAGGAGTCGACCCGCCGCAAACCAGCCGTTCACGGAAGGTCACTGCTGTCAGAGATTCTTCAAGTATGCGCAGTGGACTAAGCTCTTTAAAGTGCTACCGCCAGCGCCACGGATGCTAGGAGGCGGTCATGGCTGCGAGCCCGAGGACAGGGCGCAGAAGTTGACAGATGAGGTAGCCGATGGACTCAAGAGGAAGCTGCGGGAGGCGCACCATCACAGGAAGGTGAACGTCAGCAATGTCAGGTCTGAAATGGATCCATGGCTGGAACACACCAGCTGGGCTCACCATCTGGCTGGGTTTGAGAAAGAAGAGCTACGGGCTAGTCTAAGTGCGGCGCCAAAGCTTGAGGCGGACGAGCGGGGGATAGAGAGCGTGGATGAAGAAGAGGAGGCGATCGAGAGAGCTTGCAGAGCGACCGGCAGGGTGATCAAGAAGGCCATGGACGTCAGCAGTCCGCGGACGATCCCAAGGTCCGCTCTTCACTACGTGAACAGGAAGGAAACCGGGGCCGCGAACAACGAGACTCCATTCTACAGCAAACACGAGGCCAGTACGAAGAAGAAATACTCCAGGGTCTGGGTATCAATGCTGAGATATCTTTGGAGGAGTCAGACATGGGAGAACAAGCCAGACTACACGTTGACGGATGGGCAAGCGAGGAGGCTGGGAGCAATGCAAAGTCTCGCCAGACGAGAGACCGCCGCTCTAGACAAGGGAGCCAGAAAGGTCTGCGAAGACGAGTTACAATGGTCCATCGTTCTTTTCTGGGCCAGCATGCTCGACCAGGAGCTGCTAGACGACGAGTTCCAAAGCGGCTTTCTGTCCGCATTGGCAGTTCTCGGCTTGGACACCGAAGACGCAGGATGGGTAAGCGTGTTCAACTTCACGCCGAAGCTGGCGGCCATCGTCACGGTCTGTAAGGCTCTGGTGGTGTTCATGGCTTACAAGCAGAGGCAAGACGACATCGACCGGCTGATCGGAGCCGGGATAGGTGAGAGTGAGGCGAGAAAAGAAGCGGTCAGCATTGTAGAAGGGGTGCACGATATGGTGCCCAGGCTGTTGTGTCTTCAGGAATACGGGGGACCAGCGAGCCCGATGGACAGGGTCTTGCACATGAAGACTTTTGGAATGAGGATCAGGTTCACGGAGAAAGCCGGGGCACGGGTCACTTGGATGAACAGATGCCAACAGGTCGCCATCGACAAGATCAGCTTCAGCATGGGAGATCTCAGAGATGCACTACACTCGCTGTGGGAAAGGTGTCTGGGGAGGCTCACGAAGCGGTTGATGTTCTTACAGCAAGAGGAGGAACTGCCGATCTTGCATCTGGACAGACTGTTCGACAACCCAAGCGATCTCACCGAGGGTTGGAGCTTCTTGGACGATGAGAGAAACGATGAAGTCTTGGGCAGAGTCAGGAGGCCGGACGGGAAAGACGTGGAGAGCAGGAAGTGGTTGTGGAGCCGGGCCATGAGAGAGGACCGAATAACCAAGTACTTTCTACAAAATATCGACATGAGTGAAGTGAGGGACAGGAGTGAGCTAAAGTGGAACACGACCAAGGTGGAGCAGTACTTCCGGGAGGTGACTCTGTTCAAGGAGGAGCTGATAGTGTTGTGTCACATGGCAGGGGGAGCTCCAGCCAGAGGGACGGAAGTTGTCAGCATCAGGACCGAGAACGGAGAGAGTGCGCGAGCGCAGAGGGGTGTTTTTGTTGACAATGGCATGGTCGAGCTGGTGACGGGCTACCACAAAGGCTACAGCAAGAGCGGCGAAGCGAAGATAATCCACAGGTATCTGCCGCAAGAGGTGGGAAAGCTGTTGGTGTACCATTTGTGGCTAGTGGAACCGTTCGTGCACATGCTCAGGTGGGAAGTCAGGGGCGAGTTCGACTTCAGCAAATATCTGTGGGAGCCGGAGCCGGAAAAGAAATGGGAAGGCGAGGTCGACGGAGTCAGGGAGGAGGAGGAGAGTGGGAGCGAAGAAGGAGGAAGGGAAAGCGACGGGGAAGAGGGCAGTTCAGGAAGCGAGAGCGAATCGAGCACAAGCCCGAGCAGTGAAAGCGAGGCGGATGGAGGTGATGACGAAGGAACGGCAGGAGATCGGATGGTCAGTGGGAGGGAGGCGCGAAGCAGGCCGAGGAATGGAGGAAAAGCGAAAGAGGGCAAGCTGCAGGCACTCAGCATAGACGGCTTCTGGAACACAGAGAGGCTGAAGAGGGTGATGAAGAGGGAGCTATCAAAATGCCAGGCCGGATTCTTTGTAACGCCGTCGACATGGAGGCAGCTATACCCAGCCATCCAAAGGGTACACTGCCCAGAGGAAGAAGTGACAAAACAGCTCGATCGGTTGTACGAAGGAGTAACAACAGAAGATAGGCAGATGCAATCCGGACACAGTAAAAGGATGGAAGAGTTGATCTACGGGATCTTGACGACAGAGAACCCGTTCAGCACGCAGTCCGAGCAGGCATCGTTCAGAAAGGTGAGCGTGTCATGGCACCACTTCATCAGGTGGCCGTCCACTGCGACAGGTAATGGAAAGCCGACGATCGATCTGGAGAAATACAGGAAGATGGTAGAAGAAGAGAGGTGGGCGAAGTTGAGGAGGGCAGACTTGAACGTGAGTCTGAGGGAAATGCTGGGGCCGAACGCTTCATTTAGAGGCTCACAACTGGAAGGGCTAAAGGCAATCGTATCGGGCGAGCCGAAGGTAGTAATGGTCATGAGGACCGGAGGAGGCAAGAGTCTGATGTTCATGCTACCGGCATTCTGCTCAGTCGGAGGGGTGACGGTGGTAGTGGTGCCGTTGATATCGCTAAGGAGCGATCTAGAGAGGAGATGCAAGGAGATCGGACTCAACGCCGGGAGATGGCCCGACCAGAGCGCCAGGCACGCGAGGATCGTGCTAGTAACACCCGAGAGCGCAGTAACGAAGGCGTTCAACAGGTTCATCAACGACAAGCTAGCTACCGGAGAGCTAGACAGGATAGTAGTCGACGAGAGCCACATCGTTCTGGACTCGACAGAGACATGGAGGCCGAAAGTGCTCGAGCTAGCGGAGTTCGCCAGGAAGGGATGCCAGATGGTGTATCTCACGGCAACGTTGCCACCGAAGGAAGAGTCGAGCTGGCTCGAAGCGATGGGCTTGGAGAAGAGGACGGTACGGATGATAAGAGACTCGACGACGAGGAGGAACATCGCTTACCAGGTGGTCGAGTACGACCGGCGAGAAGAAGAGGAGAGGGTAGCGGAGTTGGTAAGAAAGAAACTGGAAGAACACGAGGAGGGACAGATCATAGTGTACTGCCGGAGGGTAGAGCAGTGCAAGAAGATTGGAGAAGTGCTGAGGTGTCCAGTGTACTACAGGAGGGTCGGAGACGAAGAAATGAAAAGGAAGATTCTGGAACAGCTGGTCAAGGGGACGCACAGAGTGTTCGCGGCGACGACAGCGATGGGAATGGGGGTGGATGCACCACACATCAGGGTGGTGGTACACGTGGGAGTGAAGGAATTGGTGAGGGATTACGCACAGGAAAGTGGAAGGGCAGGAAGAGATGGAGAGGCAAGCGAGGCGATCTTAATGAGAGGCTACAACACAGTAGGGGGTCGGAAAATCTTGGAGAAGGGATTCGTGATGGAAAGGGGGATGCACGAATATCTGGAAGGGGAGAAGTGTAGGAGGGTTGTGTTAGACAGGGAGATGGATGGGAGGGCGGACAGGATCGGATGCGAGAACGGAGAGAAAGTGTGTGCTGTTCAGGGAACAAACCAAGTTACGTTTAACCTT